>PVLC010001962.1:0-30769 GCA_004027655.1 Graphiurus murinus
TTTAAAAAAAAAAAAAAAAAAAAAAAGAAGCATGAGCAGAGGAAGCCCTGAAGTCAGATCCTCACACAGTACTTACCCCCTATGACATCTGACTCATGGAAATCGAGTCATTGAATTAATCAAACTAAAGGTTAAAGAAAAATGGTCTTTGAAACTTCCCATTCAATCCCTTCTCTCCCCTCCTAACTTCAAACTCTATGGCTTCAGCCTACCCTTCAATTACCAGGCCTCCTCAATGAGTTGTTTCCTACCTGGAAAGATCCCTCTTGAGCAATATCAAGTTGGGCAAGGCAATTTCAACACTAGCCTTAATTTCTTTTTACCCAAACAAAATCCTAGCCTTTCTGAAGTTCCTTTCCCTAGAGCTATACTCTACAAATAAAGCAATATGGGCCACCGGCTCAATAATATATCCCTTATATAATATACTTACATTTTAACAGAATCTCTCAGAGCCTTAAGCAAAAGATGAGTTCATATGGGAGTCTTTTCAGTTGAGCAGATTGTTGGGGAGCAGATAGGATAGGGATGATAGATTTATTGCTTCTCCTCAAACTACACCCTAAAGAGAACTGCCTGTATTGCCTAAGCATAAGCCTTGTTCATATGGGTTTCCCTTGCTGTGTCTAGCTCATTGTCACATACTTGAGGTGATCCCTAGTATACTGTAGTCAGCTTATGCTATCTCCCATCCACTAGGTTCCACCTGTCGCAATGGTCATTGGCCACTTGCTTGCCAGTAGGAGTGGCCCCAAGGAATCTTTACATCTTTCCTGTGGGTTTTTTTCTATTACTGTGGGATTGAACTCAGGGACATTCTACCTTTGAGCTACCCCCCAACCCCATTATATTATTTTTATTTTGAAACAGGGTCTCCCTAAGTTGCTGAGGGTGGCCTCAAACCTTTGATCTTCCTGTCTCAGCCTCCCAAGTACTAGAATTACAGACATGTGCCACCATGTCTGGCTTCCTGTGGTCTTTGAAGACCTGGTTGCCCCTTATGCCATACTCAGAGAGCACCTATGTGTATTTCTGACTGATAAGGAGAGACTACTGTGCCTGCCCACTGGCTGGACTGGACCCACAGAATGTTTGCTTTTCTAGTGGTTTCCAAGAAGGCTCAGGGAATCCAACCCAGAAGTATAAGTAAGCTAATATCTTGTTGACCAATAAGAGACTGGAGAGGGGAAAAACCATTGCTCTCTCTTTCTCACCCAACAGACCATTCTGAGACACAGTGGTTGCTTGCAGCCTTTCTTCAGATACATTCTATGTGACGGAGTTGTGCTTTGCTGTGTTGCCAGCCCAGTATTGCACAACCTTGTATTTGTTCTACTTTCTTCCTTTTCTCACTTCTACTCTTTCCCTCCTTGCTTCTCTTAGACTATATTGCCCATAAAGGGTTAAAGTGTGAACTTCTATCACTGGCTCTATTTTCTAGAAAATCAGGACTAAAATATATGGTGAAAATTAATTACTGACAATATGAGAGAAATATTCAAGTGCATATATTTTCCCCTCACTATAAGCCAAATTTTGTCCTATTGTGGTTTCCCAAGGATTATGGGCTATAGCAAGTTTTCAGGTGCAATATTGTATATTAGGGAACATGGCAGGGATGCCGGAGATCTAGACTCTAAAGATCAATGGTCCAAAGGTATAAGAAAGTTCATATTGATGGAATATGCTTACATGTTGTCTCAGTCAACATTCTCATTGCCATGATCCAACAAACTTGACCACATAACTTAGAAGAAGGAAGATTTATTTGCTCACAGTTTTTGGAGAGTTCAGAGTTTCAGTCCTTTTCAGGCGAGGTCTGCAGAGTTTAGGGCATAGTGGTGGTAGGCAGCTGAGAGAGGGAGAGCACAAGGCTCAATTCTCACATAACAGAGGACAGAAGCAGAGAGAGAGAGAGCAGGGGGAAGTAGGGATTATATATAATCTCCAAGGCCACACCCCTAGGGATCCCTCCTTAGCAACCAAACCCTGCTTCCAACATTGCTACCTTGTTTCTCTGAGGGCTAAGGGAACATTCTAAATCCAAACCATTACACATATGTTCTGCTACAAGTGTCAATTGCACCTATAACACAGTGTAGAAAAGAAATCAAGGTGGAAAGATATTGAGCAAAACATGAGGGTAATTTTTTCACTCCAGACACAGATTTAATGGACATCTTGGCTTGTTGACTAGGTCAAACTAGGGGCAGTTATGGAGTCCTGGGGAGCAGCATACTATTCCAGTTCTCTTCTAGGTCTGCAGATTCTCAAGGCCAAGTAAAGCTCATAGGTAATATGTGCTTGATCATTGATATGCAGAACAAAGAACCCACTTTTACATGTGGTTCTTGAAATCCTTTCCTCTTTACAAGCAATTTTGACTCACAGTTTTCAGCAAGGAGAAGATTTGAAATGACCAAATGCATAACATAGTAAGTGTCTCCACAAGTCTGTATGTGAAACTAGAGGCCAAGAGTAGACAAGTGTCCTCTAAATGAAATGATGGGGAAATGTAATAATGGCTTTTAACAAGGTCACATTGAAAGGGAATGACAGAATAAATTGGACCATTTGAAATCTTTGCCAAATGTAAGAATTAAGGTTATATTACTAAAAAAAATCTATCTAGATAATCTTGCAGTCTGAAAAAGTTTAATGGGAAATGGACCTAATTATTTGAGCTGAGATGCAGAAAATGTAATTCCTATACAATTTAAGGATACATCATTTTAGCTCAAGGTATATGAACAAAACGCTGACAAAGATCAATTTAGTATAGAATAATTTATTTCAGGAGACCTAGAATTCTTTTTTAAATAAGAGATTAATGATGAAGGTCTACTGAAATAAACAAATGCTGAATATTGAATTTAGATTTGGATCAGTGAATAAAATAAATTTGATTTTTAAATACATATATTGAGAAACTAAACAAGGCTTGACAAAAATAGAACAAGTGTTTCATAAACTTGAGGAAGGATAATGAAAAGCAATATGGAAATAGTGAGGGCCAACAATATGTATGGCTCACTTCCTTCAACAATCAACACATATTAGGGATTTAAAGCTTTCCAGAGGGAAACACAACAATGTCTGTATCACTTTGAACCTCACTATGATGTATAATTACAACACTCCGGTAGAAGTATAAAAATAAAATGTTCAGATGATTTTAGATTAATTTGGAAAGTTTTAAAGTACAAAAATGGTCCAACTAGAAAAAAAAGAATTCAAGCCGGGCGTGGTGGTACACGCTTATAATCCCAGTACTTGGGAGGCTGAGACAGGAGGATCATAGGTTTGCGACCAGCCTCAGCTACTTATTGAGGCCCTCCACAACATAGTGAGACCCTGTTTCAAAATAAAGAATAAAATAGGGCTGGCAGTGTGGCTCAGAGGTAGAATGCCCCTGGGTTCAACCCCCAGTGCTGAAAAAAAAAAAAAAAAAAAAGAAAAGAAAGAATTCTGCAAAAATTCAGTCACTTAATTTTGGGGAATTAAGAAAAAACATCCTAAACACTTGGTTAAGCTTTTCCTATATATTATTTTCTTGACTCCTCAGAAGAATTCTATAAGGAGATAATTTTTATAACCTCATATATAAAACTGCTTTAGGGAAGTTAATTTGCCTCAAATCTTACATCTTGTAAACCAGAACTTGAACTCAGGCCTTTCCGACTGAACAGCATGGTCAGGTAGCAGGACTACTTGGGTCCTGTCATTCCCAATCTGCTAGGTACACAGAGAATCTCATGTGCACAGTTCAGCCACAGGACTAGGTTTTCAATCTGTAATTTTTGCAATTTTTGCTCAAATGTCTTGGACACTCTGATGGTTCTTCCTGCTCCAGCATTACTTTTTGACAGACTATTTCATCTACCATGTGAGAAATAGGTGCCTGTGTTTGGATATGCTTTCTAGTTAATCCAGACACAAACTAAAATTGCAATAGGGTGAAAAGTTTGTCTTCATTTGAGCAAGTCCACAAATTTCAGAAAAAGCGATGACAGAGGTTAGTGATGGTGATGTTCTGGAAATGACTGAATAGATGAAGTTTCTGATGGCAACACCTAGGGAGTTATAGTTGATTTTCTTTTGTTCCTATTCAGAAACTGTATGCTCTAGCCAAATTTAGGATGTCCCGTAGGACATCAGGAAATATGTCACAAAAATTTGTGTTTGTGCTTAGCATGCCCAAGACCCTGGGTTCTATCCCCAGAACTGAAAACACAAACAAAAAAACAAACAAAAAAAAACACCCTCAAGCTGGATGTGGTGGTGCACACCTATAATTGCAGTACTTGAGAGGCTGAGACAGGAGGATGACGAGCTTGAAGACAGCCTCCGCAAGTGGTGAGACTCTCATCAACGTAGTGAGACGCTGTTTCCAAATAAAAATAAAATAGGGCTGGAGGTGTATCTTAGAGGTAGAATGCCCCTGGGTTCAGTCTCCAGTGCCACAAAAAAACCTCTAAAAAGTATAAGATTTCTTAATATTTGGCATCGGTGGATTCCATTTTCAAATAGTTTATAACATACCAAATTAAACGAATGATTGACTGAATATATACTTTGCTTATTTTTAAAAAGGAAATAATGAGATTGAATTCCTTGTGACATATAAGGTCATCTAAAAAATTCACTGTCATGAGCATAGGAATTCAACTGAATTTGAATTTTAACTCTGCCACTTACAGGCTATGAGACCAAGGGGGAAGTTGCTTAGCTTCTTTTTCTTGTTTTCGTCATGTTATTGTAAGGATTGAATGAAATCAAATATTATGAATACTTTTACTGCATTTGTTTATTATTATTAATAAACCATTTATCACATTTAAACTTGGTGATTTTCAAAGCAAACCAAGTTCCTTCAATTTATATATTTATATTCTTTTTTGTATGGTACTGGGGATTGAAACCAGGAGTGTTGTACCTCTGAGCTATACCACCAGCCCCATCTTAGTTTGAAACATGGTCTCACTAAGTTGCTGGGGGCCTTGCTAAGTTGTTGAAACTGGCCTGGAATTTGCCATCCTACTGTCTCAGCCTCCCCAGTACTGAGATTATAGGCATGTGTCACCACACGTAACTATTTTAAAATCTTAAGTCAGAATATTGATCTTTAAAGAGTAAAATACTTTAAAAGTAATATGTGAATGTGTTTTTTTCTTTTCCTCCTCTTCCTTGTTACCTTACCATAAGACAGAGAGAGGGAGGGGATGAAGAAAGGAAGAAAAGAAGAAGGGAAAATAAGAGGGAGGGAAGAAAAGACAAAAAAGGAAGAGAAAAATTATTTTCCCCCTTTCTTCATAATCGGAAATTTGATATCTTTAGCTGCTGCTATTTAAAATGCATATATAACAATATAAATTCGAGAAGGACGTTAGGCTGAAAAGTTTCCCTTTTGGTAAAACTGACACCAGCAACTGATATAGCTTGTTGGGAGCTGAGGCCTCACAGAGAAGCACCCAGAAAATAGGCAGCAGGAGGAAGCTTCAAATGGTGCAGCCTGCAGTTCCCAGCAGTGACTCTCAATGGGACAGGAGGACATTACATGATTCCAGCTGGAACTGCTGATTAGCTGGTTGTCAGTGAAACTGTGGACACAGGCTACCAACCTTTCTCCCATCCTCATCTGGTCTCCCAGCAGCAGATGGTGACTGTGGTCAAAGTTTTCAAGCTGTCCACACTGCTGGCCAGAAGGACCCCAGTTGGCCTCTATGCTCCCTTCTTTTCCCACTTTATGGAGTCTGAAGTCCAAAGTGTGAAGTCAGAGAAAGGTCTAGTTTAATACTTTGGATTCTACTAACATTCTGTCATTTCTACTTTTAGCAACAATTGTTAAATACTACAAGCTTGAATAGTGAAAAACTAATAAATATGAATATTCTATAAATAACTAAAGCATTAAGAAGCATCCCCTAATATGTTGGACAGGAAATTATTATAATCTTATACTATTAGAGAAAGGCCATGAAAAATTATTTAATCACAAGATACACAAGGTTTATCAGTAAAATCAATCCAGGAGTAATGTAATAGCCAAATTTTCTATTGTGATTTTAAAGCCATTATCCAAATTGGTTGCTGAAAATGGAAACTAAATATAATAAGAACTGAGGAACCATTAATATTTTGGTCTCACTGAAAGTTAGCTAGAAGAATGCTCATCCGAAATTACAAGCATAATTCAAAAATCACAGAGGCCTCAAAACAAAACAGAAAATGACAATCATAAAATCCATCAACCGCTCTAATAGCAAGATCCATTTATATGGTAACTTACACTTTGAAATAAGATTTCACAGATTTTTTTAATATAATAATCATTTGAAGTAGGTGGACATGCATCATTATTCCTGTTTTTCTGATGAATATACTGAAACCCAAAAGGATTATGCAACATGGCAAAGTATAATTCAGTTTTCTTGTCTTTCTTTTTCTTTTCTCTCTGCAGATCATAGATATTAATATTCATTATATGGCAGACATTGGGAACCATCCCAATTTGTCTAAAGAGCTAAAATATTTACCTATATTGTGTGTGTGTGTGTGTGTGTGTGTGTGTGTGTGTGAGAGAGAGAGAGAGAGAGAGAGAGAGAGAGAGAGAGAGAGAGAGATTTAGTCAACTTTCTCATCACTGTGACCAAAATACCCAACAAGAACAACTTAGAGGAAGAAGTTTACTGAGGCTCAGTTTCAGAGATTTCAGTCCACAAGGTTGACTCTGAAGCATAAATGGCAGTGGCAGCAGGATGTGCAGAAGGATGCCTCTCTTACATCATAGAGGCCAGAAACAGAACAATGGGAGGGAGAAAGGGACATATACAGTCCCTAAGGCCACATCCCCAATGACCCACCTGCTCCAACCATGCTCCATCTGCCTGCATTATCACTAAATAAATCTATTCAAGCTGGGCATGGTGGTGCATGCCTGTAATCCCAGTACTTGGGTGGCTGAGACAGGAGGATTGCAGGTTTGAGATCAGCATCAACAACTTAACAGGATCCTCTTTCAAAATGAAACATAAAAATGGGCTAGGGGGTCTAGCTCAGAGGTAGACCCCCTAGGGATCAATCCCCAGTACAAAAAATACCCATTCAAATTATTAATCCAGCCGGGCATGGTGGTGCATGCTTGTAATCCCAGCATTTGGGAGGCTGAGACTGGAGGATCCCGGTTTGTGGCCAGCCTCAGCTACCTAGTGAGGCACTCTGCAACTTAGTGAGACCCTGTTTCAAAATAAAGAATAAAAAATAGGGCTGGGGATATAGCTCGGAGGTAGAATGCCCCTGAATTCAATCCCCAGTATCGCAAAAAAAAAAAAAAATGGATTTATCCACTGATGAGATTAGAACTTCATGATTCAATTTTTCACCTCTGAACATTTGTTCATTGCCAATACATTATCAGTCTTTGCCCAAACCAAAATAATACTGTAAAATCGGTACTATGCTGGTTTTGGCCCTAACCCTAAGCAGGGCCTGTCATCTTTTGCTTTGTTCTCTTGGAAGCCTGAGATATCATAAGAAGGTCTGACTACTCTGTTAGAAAGAGATGGAGAGATCATGTGGAAAGGCCATTGAAAAGGAGAAGCTCTAAGGCCATGTAAAGAAGGAGAGGAACTGAGCAAAAACAAAATCGTGATTGAGCCCAGTGTGGCCAATCTGTTTGCTGAATTCAGTCACACTAGTGACCCTAGGGATGACAAACAGAAGAACCCCCAACTGAGCACAACCTAGGTCACGGGATTGTTAAAAAGAAAATGAATGTGGTTTTAAGTTACTAAGTTTTATGGTAGTTTGCTATATGGCAATAGACAATTGAAATGCCAAGCCATGGGCTTCAGGCTTCATTACTCTTTCCAAGTGCATGGTTACTGAATGAGCAAGCATTCCCCAGTCCTATATCTCAAAGTCCTAATGTCGGTTCCATGAATTCTGTACTGGCTATGTTTCATTGTCAAGGAAAAAGAAGGGCCTGCTGTGAAAGATTCAAAAGTTCATAAAATTAACTTATTTTTATTTTTGTCAGAGCAACAATGCTGTTAATTGTTTGAACCAAAGATCCAGGCACAATGTGGCTGCCTAGATATGAAATGACACTCCATAAACTCATAATTTCATTTTGCATCCATGAGTGCATTTCCTTCCTATGAGGACTGTGCATGTGGGCGCTTTCAATTCTGGGAATGTCATCTGGGAAAAGATAGCAGCAGCTTGGCCATGAAACCACAGGTTTGCAAATTAGCAAAATTTTAGCATTCTGTTCATTAGTGAAATCAATGAGACTGTTAAAAGACGGAGAAAAATTGTCAAAATATGAGGAGATGAAAATGATGACCCAAATGGGATATTAGGTACTCAGGAGTGAATGCAGGGACAGTAAAGTACACTGAGCATCCTTTTCTAAATTCCCAAACAGGCTCAGAAAGTCAAGGGTAGTATATTTTCTTTCATTCGTGGAAGCCAGAGAGAAAATAGAAAATGCAAGGGACTTTAAATAATGCAAAGAAAGATCTGTTGAGTAACTGAAGGGGGTTAGGGGTAAAGGGGGTTAGGGAGGGGAAGAGAGAGAACAGGAGAAGGAAACAATTCAAAGAGTACTATGGAAATATGTGAAAATAATACTACACATCTTACTAACTTGTGTGGGAGGGGGAAGCAGGGTGGGATGTGGAGGGAAGTATGCCAAGAGCTGTGTGCATGTACTTTTTATACCTTACTATGATGTATAATTGCAAAAGGCCAATAAAATAATTTAAAAATAAAAGTCAGGAAGTTAAAAATTGTTGAGGTAATATAATGTTGAGATAACAAGTGTTGACTTTTGAGAAAAAAATACTCCAGAAATCTTCTGTCCAGTTATTCTGATTAGCAATCAGAAAGGGCAACTATAAAGGAGTAGAAGACTTACATGGAAAGAAAGATGACTATACCATAGTGTACTGAGAGGACCTCTTCTTGTGGAAAAAATGGGAGTTGTAAGATCAGAGGTCATGGGATTGCTAGGGCAGCATTAGGTAAAACCAACCCCTGACTCAACATCCTACTTTTTAATGGGTATAAAGGTCACAGAAATGAAAGGGAATAACAGGACCAATATGGAAGAAGGCTGTTTTTCTTTTCCAGTATGGAAATAATTCATATTTCCTGGTGTGTAAGAGAGGATTAGGCTTACCATATCTGGCCTATTTTTATTATGATAAATGCAAGCACACTCTTATGCATACTCACATATTCATACTCCTCCTTCCCAATGTTACCACCTTTATATCTGTTGTATTAGTGGACACATTTCTTGGAGCAAGCACTGGGCCCTTTCTATTTTCTTAAATTTATTTTCATTTCTTTTTTATACTTCTCTTGGTACATTGTAATTATACATCATAGTGAGGTTCAGAGTGACACAATTATACATGAACATAGCATTTGGTGTGTTTCCCTCTCAATCCCACCCTATTCCCCACCCTTCCTTATACATGTTAATGAGATTGGTATTGATACCTTCATATATGGACATAGTACTATTTTAACTGTTTCCGTCATCAATTCTCCTTTTTCACCTCCCTACTTGCCTCCACCAATCCCCTTCCACTATTCTGCTGGTCTCTCTCCTCATTTATCTGCTAAAGTCGCTTTTGTTTCCTATTTTCTCTCTACCACATATGAAAGAAAACATACAACCCTTGACTTTATGAGGCTGGCTGATCTCACATATCATAATATCTCTAATTCTATCCATTTTTCTGCAAAGGACAAAACCTAATACCCATTCATGTTAAAAACACTGAAATGAGGGATAAAAGGAACTTACCTCAACATCATAAAGGCAATGTATGATAAACCAAAGCAACATCATCCTGAATTCGGAAAAAATTGAAAATGCTTCCTCTAAAATAAGGAACAAGAGAAAGCTGCCCACTATCACCACTACTACTCAATACAGTACTTGAAATTCTAATGAGAGCAATAAGGCAAAACAAGGGAATTAAGGGGATAAAAATAAGGAAAGAAAAACTGAAATTTTATCTGTGTGTAGATGAGATAATCCTATACTTAGAAGACCAAAAAACTCAGCTACAAACCTTCTAGAACTGATAAACAAATTCAGAAATGTAGCTGGATACAAAATCAACTTACGAAAATCATCCCAAAAGTATTTGAACAGGATATGCTATGTAGAACAAAACTAAGACATGAACTGGAATGATTGAACATTTAGTTTGAATTTCTGGTCTTGATTAAATGATTCAGACTCATTGTGCCTTAATTGTCCTTTTTTGTGGTACTGATAATTGAACCCAGAGGCATTCTACTTCCAAAATATACCCCCAGATATTTTTATTTATTTTTTGTTTTGTTTTGAAACAGGGTCTCACTAGGTTGTTGAGAGTCTTGGTAAATTGCTGAAGCTGTCCTAGAACCTTCAATCATTATGTCCCAGCCTCCCAAGTACTGGGATTAAAGGGGTACACCATCATACCTGGCCTTAATTGTCTTTTTAGTAAATTGAGAATGGTTAGAATAGAGCCCAATTGCTTACTCTTGTTAGAAATTTCTAACTCATGTTAGAAATTCCTAGATACTATTCTACCATGCAAGAAAGATGTTTACTGTAAATATGAGATTGTTGTTACTTTTTCCCCAGTGGATCTGTGAACTCAAGAGATAATCCAGTGTACACAATATATATACTGGCATTTTCTCTCTGTTCTTTTCTCATGAGAGCTAAAAGAAAGACACAGTTAATCCAAGCATGGGAAATGAATAGACCTCCTCCACAGATCAGGCCAGACATCTCTCATGCTTTGTCTAGCTGTCTCTAATTTTCTGTTTGATTTTCCACCACTCACAAGCAAGACAGAGGATTGTTTTGGCAGATATTTAAATGTGCAAAAATGTTTTACCATCTGCTGGAACATTCTTGGATATTATCCCTCCAGAATCACTCATTATTAAAAATATTTATTGGACATAAACAATATATCAAATTTTGTTCCAAATATGGCTGATTCACAGTTACTACTCAAGCAAGAGTAAAAAAAAAAAAAACCACACAGTTTGTTGCATTTAAGAATGGGCTAAAGTTAACCCAGTCCCTGGATTCTTCTATTGACATTCCTCTCTTAGGAAGAAGTTATTTAAGGTAAGAATCATGTTTCTCCTATTTAGAATATGACAGCCTTTAACACACTGCATATAGTAGAGGTTAAAATGTGATTGATAAATTTGTGAAGCCTATTTCACTATTTTCATCATCTAAATTACAAATTTCTTAAGGGAGGTAGTAAGATTTACTATTTCTCAGATATGTAAGCATATATCTGTTAGTTTTGTTTTTATTTTTATTTTCAATGCCCAGCATCCGATGTTTCAGTCTAGGTTTAGGGAAATGCACAGTATAAAAGCCCAAATACCAGATACTTATTTTCCCAGCCTCCCTTGCAGTTAGGGTACTGGCACCTGGTCTTGTTAGATCAATTAGGAGCTGAAAATGATAAGAATAAGATACTTTGGAAATTTTACTTGAAGCAGCATCATTTGCCATTCCAGAGGTAGCAGTGGTAGCATAGTTAATAACGAAGACTGGAGTGACCAATGGAGGTGGCAGAAACCCTCTCTTCAAATCCCTCACAGTTTTCATTCCGATAACAAAGTCTTGCCTACCTATTTTCCAAGCCTGATTCTGTGGGCTTTCCATGTAATTTTATAGCCCCAATATGCTTTCAATGAATTTCTCTGCTGCTTAAACCAGGTAGGGAAATTTCTTTTGCTTCCATGTCAGTAAACCTATCTTCTTTTTCCCCAGACTTTCTATGACAAATAGAAGGTAAATTCTGAGGTCTATTTACCCAACATTATTTTGGGCTCCACCTACAAACAATCTTAATTCTACATTATCTTGCATTTTTAGTTATTTTTGTATGTTAGTCTTGTTTCTCCTCTGATATCATAAAGTACTTACAAGCAGAAATCACATAGCATTCTTTATAACCTCTGAGACATAGAAGGGTCCTTAAAAAAGAACACATGCTGAATGCACATTTCACTGAATGATATTATCTAAATAACATCAGAACAATGGTCATTAACACAATGGGTACATGATTCAATAGGAACGTAGGCATCATTCTTTCTTGGACCAAGGTAGAGAACACATGAATTACTTAAAATTCGGTGCCATATAAACGGAACAAAAGATTTTACTGAGTTTAAACTGCTTTGAGTTTAATTTAGTCAAATCAATTTTTGTAACTAGACAGTCTTAAAATGAAGACTGATTGTAGGTATAGCCTTCAGGCTAAAATAAGATAAAATAAGAATGAAAGGATAGATTTTCAATGTCATTGGCCTAATATCATTGTAAGGCTAATACTAACAGTGCATGCTTTTCCCTTTTCTTTGCTTCTTTTCTTCCTACCTCGAGAATATTCATATAGCAAGGTCACAGGAAGTTGGTTTGAGATTGCATGTCAAAGGAATTAATGAAAGAAATTGGGGAGGGGTGCAGTGAAGGAATCAGATCTGAAAAGACAGTCCTAACTATGAAAATGGGCCAGGAGACTGAGTTGTATGTTCTAGGGAGGACCCTGCGGTAGCCACTGTGTGTATCAAAGTAGAGGATATTAGTTGCGCATGGTGGCAAATGCTTGTAATCGTAGTACTTGGGAGACTGAGACAGGAGGATTACAGGTTTGAAGTCAGCTTCAGCAACCTATTGAGGCTCTCAGCAACTTTGTAAGACCCTGTTTCCAAATAAAAAATAGAATAGAGATGGGGGTGTAGCTCAAAGGTAGAATACCCCTTGGCTCAATCCCTAGCACTACAGTAAAAAGTAGAGAAGATTATATCTGCATCTATATAATCCAGATTTGATCATACAGATGTCAGTGTTATGATAAATCAATGTCAAGTGGTTCATTCTTTCATGTACTTATTCAATAATCATGTTTTAAAAATTGCTTTTCATAAATTCCCAAATTTGTTGACTCACCATGCTGTTTTCTGTAAAGAAATTACTCAGCAGCCCCCTGGGCACTTCCACCACCCTCTTATTTTTATTCAACTCCCCAACTGTACTCAGACTACCACCATGCCCTGGATCATCCCAGTGTTCCCCAATTCCTGGATACAGTTTTGCCAACTTTGGGAATCTATGCTAGGCTCTGGAGCTAAAACAGTGAATGTGACAGATAAAAACCTGAACTCAAGGGGCTTAAATTCTAGTATGAGAGATAGGTAATACGCCACCAAGGAACCAGAAATATATTCTAAGTATTGGATAGTGATAAGTGCTATAAGGAAAAATAAAACAAGATAGGGTGATAGGAGGTGTTATTTTAGGCAGGGTTGCCAATGAAGTACTTTCACTGAGGTAGCTATATTTGGGGAAAGACTGGAGTAAAGCAAGGAAGTAATCCAATCAGACATCTGAGGAAGGGTGCTCCTGGGAAAGGGAAGAGCAGGACTAAAGTCCCTAACATATGACTGTACTTGAGATGCTTGAGGAAAAGAAAAGAAACAAATTTACCTGGAACTAGCTGAACCAGTAGAAGAATGCTTAGAGAGAAGTTAGGAGAGGATATTGGTCACTGTGATGTGCTGATAAGATTCCCCTTTGCTTTAGTCAGCTATCTTGTTACTAGAACCAAAATACCTGACAAGCACAACTTAGAGGAAGAAAGATATATATGGGGCTCAAGATTTTAGAGGTTTCAGAGGTTAGTCTATGATCAGTGGCTTCCAGGCAGGAACACCTTGAAGGTAGGGCCTCAGAGCACAGTGAAGGAGGAAAAGATGCCCTCAGCTCAATGACAACTAAAGCAGGGTGGGAGAGGGGGTGAGGGACAGAAACAGTTCCCAAGGTCATGCCCCCAAAGATCCACTTCCCCCAGCCATATCCTGACTCCAAACATAACTGCATTACCTAACACTTGAACTCTGGAGGACATTTTAAATCCAAATCATAATACCTTTTGATGATGGACTTGTTGCCCGAGATGTTAATAATGCTGTGTACAGATAACATTCTGTGTCAGACCTTTCAGGGGCTATGTTAGCTCCTGAGAGTTGCCTTAAACAAAGTCTTGCCCCTTCACAGGGCAGCCCACTTCTAATGACTGAAAGATCGGGCAGTAAAAGCTCAACATCTTGGCTTAGCTCAGGTCAAATCTAAAGGGCTATTCTAACTTCAGAAGTCAGTTGAGACAACTGTTGAGCCTACACTGCAGTTCAACTTTTCCCCCACCACTCTTGCTGTATCCCTCCCTTTCATGGATGTTGATCCCAATGGGATTCCCTAATAAAAACTCTGCCCTCTAAACTCCATCTCAGAGAACCCAACCTGCAACAGAGGAAGATAAGGACTTTTGAACATGATAGGGTTATATTAAAAGTGTAATTTAAACGAGAAATGGTGCATGCCTGTAATCCCAGTACTTGGGAGGTTGAGATAGGAGGATAGCAAGTTTGAGGCCAGCCTCAGCAATCTAGCGAGACCCTCTTTCAAAATAAAAAAAGTAAAATAGGGCTGAGGGTGTAGCTCAGAGGTAGAATGCCCCTGGGTTCAATCTCGTGTGTCACAAATAACAATGAAAAACAAAAAATAAGATAGTGCTGCAGTGTAGCTTAAGGGCAGAATGTCCCCTGAGTTCAACCCACAAAAAAGTGTTATTTAAAACTCTGTAGGGGCCGGGTGTGGTGACTCACGCTTGTAATCCCAACATTTGGGAGGCTGAGACTGGAGGATCTGGGTTCTCGGCCAGCCTCAGCTACCTAGTGAGGCACTCAACAACTTAGTGAGACCCTGTTTCAAAATAAAGAATAAAAATTAGGGCTGGGGGTATAGCTTGGAGGTAGAATGCCCCTGAGTTCAATCCCCAGTACCAAAAAAAAAAGACTCTGTAGGGTTCTGAACAGAGGAGTGATATGATCTGATTTATATTTTAAAGAGATTACTTGGCTTCTGTATGGAGAAGCAAGTGTAGGAAGAAAAGAGAGAAATTGGAGATGGAATTGAAGTGATCCAAGTAAGAGGTGATGGCAGCTTAGGCTAGAGAAGCATAGATGAAGGTGAAGAGAAATGAATGGGCCCAGGATCTTTTTTCTTATTTATTTATTTTTATTTTTATACTTTCTTTTTTTTTTTTTTTTTTACAGTACTAGGGATTGAACTCAGGGGCATTCTACCTCCGAGCTACACCCCCAGCCCTATTTTTTATTCTTTATTTTGAAACCGGGTCTCACTAAGTTGCAGAGTGCCTCACTAGGTAGCTGAGGCTGGCCGCGAACCTAGATCCTCCGGTCTCAGCCTCCCAAATGCTGGGATTACAAGCGTGCGCCACCACGCCCGGCTTATTTTTATACTTTCATTGGTGCATTATAGTTTAACATCATAATGCAGTTCATAGTGATACTGACACACATACACACAGCACTTGGTGCCTCCCTCCGACTCCCTCTCCATTCCTCCCCCACCTTCCCCATACAGGGTATTAAGATTGGTATTGGTATTCTCACATTTATACATAATGTCGATGGAAGTGATTCCTTCATTGATTCTCCCTCTCCTCACCTCCCTTCCCTCTAGAACACCTCCCTGGCTCCACTCGAGTATCTCCTCCATTATCTAAAATCACTCTGCTCTACCAATTACTCCCTAGCTTCTGCATATGAAAGAAAACATGATCCTTCACTTTCTGTTATGTCTAATCTAATCCCTTTTCCTGCAAATGACATTTTTTGTTCTTTATTGCTGAGTAGAATTCCATTGTGTGTATATCCTATAGTTTTGTAGCCCAGTCATCTGTTGATGGGTACCTAGATTGGTTCCCTCATTTGGCTATTGTGAATTGTGCTATTATAAACATGAATATGCATATATTACTATAATTTTCTGATTTCAGTCCTTTTGGGAAGATACCCAGGAGTGGTATCAATGGATCATATGGTAGATCCATTCCCAATTTTCTGAGGAATCTCCACACTGATCTTTATAGCAGCTGCACTAATTTGCAGTCCCAACAACAATGTAGAAGAGTTCCAATTTCCCGATCCAAGATCTTTCTGAAAACAGAGGCAAAAGGATCAAACAATGCTTTTTAGCCCATAGAAGGGGCCATAAAATGTAACAATTAGTACCAGAAACAAAAAAATCAGTTAAAAACATGGCTATTTTGTAAGCATTAGTACTGTCTAAAATGTATAATGACACTAATAAAAATCAAGCCCCTTCTTATATTTCTAAGCCAGGTCCTTTGTTTATGTCATAGGAACAAATATCAATGGGCTACATGGTGGAAGGTCCAGTGCTCATGGGCCATATACTCTCTGTATCAGAGGTAGGTCATCAAATTACATATAACCCACAAGACAAACCTAGCCTGCTGCATTTTTTCGTGTGGCCCACATCCTAAGAATCTTTTTTTTTTTTCCTGTGATACTGGGGATTGAACCCAGGGGCATTTTGCCTCTGAGCTACACCTTAGTCCTATTTTTATTCTTTATTTTTGAAATAGGGTCTCACTAAGTTGTGGAGGGCCTCACTAAGTAGCTGAGGCTGGTTGTGAACCCAGATCCTCCGGTCTCAGCCTCCCAAGTACTGGGATTATAAGCGTGTGCCACCATGCCCAACTGTTTTTATATCTTCAAATGAAAGCAACAATAATATTTTGTAGAACATAAAAATTATGTGAAATTCAAATTTCAGCATCCATATAAAAGTTTTATTGGCATATAACCAAGCTCTTGTGTTTATATACAGTCAATGGCTGTTTTTGTGCTATAAGAGGAGAAACGAGTCCTTTTAACAGAGACCATATAGCTTGCAAAGCCTAAAATATTTACCAGCTAGCCCTGATAGAAAGATTTGCTGACCTCTAGTTTATCTCGCAGAAGTCCAGCCAGGCAGAAATGTTCAGCTGGTTCTGGTAGGCTGATGAACTGCCCACTTACTCAAACTTTGTTCCTGCCAGATACCAGGGTGTTGAGCATCCAGTCAGGGTCAATTTGTTAAAGTTTATTTGAAGGGTCTATTGAATTCTCGCTTTTTCTGCGATTTCTTTGGCTTGTTTCAAGGTTCATTGTGATGCCTTGGGTGTTAGCTATTTCTTATTATTATAAAACACGGGTTTGGGACCTCTCCAGCTGACCTCGTACTGTAAACTAGTCATACACACTATGTAGCCTGCAGTGATAAATGAAAGCAAACGGCCAATAATTCAGTGTCATTCTCCAGTTTCCTATGGTACACGCTCCAATTTTTCCCCGTTCTTGACCCTTAGTCCCTATCCCTCCTGTTTTGCTCCTGTGCCAGCAATTTGGACCCGACATTTCAACTTGATCTTCCAAGTATTGATCCTTAGTATTCTCTAAGGATTTTGACTCATGCTTGACTTCGTGTCCTTCTGCTCAAAGATGCACTATAGGAAACTTTAGACTGACTCTGGCCATAGAACTTTCCATTGCTTTCCTCTCTGAGTGAGATCCCCACCCCTTTGACTAGAGGCTGCCATTAACAGCTGGCTGTGTTTCTACAATGCTGCAACAGGTGCCCTATAGTCATCTCTTGTTTGTATATGAATACACATTAGAAAATGCTGCACTCAGCTTCACTCTGCTTCTTCTCCCTCCTTTGAGGTCCTCTTTGTATCTACTCTTAACTTATTCTTTCCTACTTGACCATAGCACTGTATCAACCAAGAGATGCCTCTTGGGCCTTTAATGACACAGGAACCACATCTTTTGCCATAGGGTCTATAAATTTACTTAATTATAACAACAAACAGAATTATTATGGGGCATAATAATTGAACACATACCTCTGCATCTGATAGTGCAGCTAGGGCTGCTATAGTAAAATATTACAGACTGGGTGAATTAAACAACAGAAATTTATTTCTTAGCTCTAGAGGCTAGAAGTCCATGAAAAAGGTAGTGGCATCTGGTGGGGTCTTTCTTGCAGAGGGCCACCTTCTTGCTGTGTTCTCACATCGCTTTTTCTCTGTCCAGGCACAATGTGTGTGTGTGTGTGTGTGTGTGTGTGTGTGTGTGTGTTACTGAGGATTGAACCCAGGAGCCTTCTACCTCTAAAGTACATCCCCAGCCCTTTTTATTTTTAAAAAGGTCTCACTAAGTTCCTGAGGGTTTCACTAAGTTAATGAGCCTGGCTTTGGACACGTGATCCTGTTTTAGCCTCTCAAGTACTGGGATTATAGTAATACATCACCATGCCCAGCCTGTCCATGAACAATCTTAATGCTTCTCCTTCATTTAAGAACATGGGTCCTTTTGGGTTGGGGCCCCAACTTTATGACTTCATTTTACCTTAATTTCTTCCTTAAAGGCCCTACCTCCAAATATCAATTTTGTGGGGACACAATTCAGTTTATAACTTTATGACTTCATTTTACCTTAATTTCTTCCTTAAAGGCCCTATCTCCAAATATCAATTTTGTGGGGACACAATTCAGTTTATAACAGTACATTACAAGCTTTGCATACAATATTTCATTTATTCTTCTCAACAGCTTCACAATATAGATAGGTGTTCTTATCAACTCCATTTTATATATGTAAAAACTGAGATTGACTTCATGGTAATTTTAGCTATATATAGGGCTGAATCCCAGATCTGATCAAACCTAGATCTGATTCCTTTCATTTTTCTCACACACAGACTGTCAAAGATTACCTAGTTCTTTCATAAGATTTATCTGAGGTAACTCTAAATCATCAGATTATCCACTGGTGAATCCATTGGCTATGAGCTCTTTGGTCACCATCAGGGCTCTTTGAGCAAGAAGTCTTGCTCCTCGCAATGATCCGTAAGGCCTATACTGCTTTAGGCTGATCAAGGAATCCTGGAGGACAGTTGAAGTCAATCCAGTGCAAGAGTTATGAGCTTGGGGCTATAGCTATCTGTAAGATTCTGTGGTCTTATTTATAGCACACAAGGAGAAGGACTATTTGATAAGCTTCCCTGATTTTGATTGGGGGAAAAGTGCGTGTGTGTGTGCGCGCGCGCCCATGTGCAAGTGGTGCAGTAGCAAGGGTAGAAGAGGAGTGAAAATAAGCTTTCATACATACTTGTATGAGGTATCAATTATGTACCAGTGAATTTGCTTTACTAAACTATGACATTTTGTTTCATCCTTGTTAGGCTTATTGAATTAAATATTTTGTTGAGGTAATTGTAGAGTCTCATGTAGTTGTAAGATATAACACAGAGAGAGCCTTTGTACACTTTACCCAGTTTCTCTCAGTGGTAACACTTCATAAAACTATAGTATAAAATCACAAACAGGATATTGACACTGATAAAATCCACCAATCTTATTAAGATTTCTCCAGTTTTACTTGTACACACTGTTTGTGTATGTTTGTGTGTGAGTGTGTTTAGTTCTATGTGATTTTATCATATGTGTAAATGTGTGTATCTACAGCCAGTCAAGACTCAGAACAAACAGATCCGCCAACACAAGGATATCTTGTATTCTTCTTTTATAACATGCCTACCTCTTTTCTATCCCCAAACCCTTGGCAACCATTAATCTGTCCTCCACTTCTAAAATTTCACCATTTCAAAAATGTTTTATAAATGGAATCATACACCATATAATCTTCTCAAATTGGCTTTTTTCACTCGGCACGGGTCCTGGAGATTCATTCTAATTGTTGCTTGTATCAATAGTTCATTCCTTTTTATCACAGATTGGTATCCCATGTATATATGAATCACAATTTGTTTAACCACTCACCTACTGAAGGATATCTAGGCTGGTTCTAGTTTTTGCTTGTTACAATCAAAGTGGCTATTAATGTCCATGTACAGGCTTTTGTGTAGATATGTTTTCATTTCTCTGAAATAAATGTCTGGGAGTACAATCACAGGTTTCCTTGGGTGAAGGAGATAGTTTCAGGCTTGGTGAGACAAAGAGTCTTTCTGGATGGAGCCACTTATCTAAAGCACAACTGATATGGCAGCCCATCTCCTGGCTTCTTATTACTGATGAGACTCCTTACCCGTCTCCCTTATGGGTGGTATCCCATTTGAGCCTATTTCATGAACCCTGTTCAATCTGAGGGAGGAACTAGCATACCTGGGCTACCCTCTGTTGCTGGGTCAGAGTTAGGGAACTTATGAGTAGGAGTTGGTTTTTCTACTACTGGGTTTGGGCACATGAGAAACTGTAATGCTGAGTTATTCCTTCATTTCTGGGGTCTCAGAAGAGTTGGTCTTCTTATTACCCTTCAGATTTCTTTAGTTGTCTCTTTTGTAATTCTCAGGGCTTAAAATTGTGCTTAGTTTGGAGGAGCAAGGCAAAAGAGGATTTTTGTCTGGATTGGAAGTCTAGGCCCATTTTAAAGATAAGCAAAGAGGTAAACAATTCAGGAGGATAAAAATCTCAGTAATAGAAAAGGGGTGTTTTTTGTCTTGTTTAAATAGATCATTTAGAATTTCAGTGTAGTACTACACAAAGAGTTATTAGACACAATTTTGTATTTCCATCACATTCTTGAGAAATAGAAGACTAATATGGTCATGATATAAGTCAGGTGGCCTGTCCCTCACAACCACCTTTCTACTATTTGCTTCCATCAGTTCAACTCTTTTAGATTCTATAGATAGTTGAGATCATGTCGTATTTGTCATTTTATGCCTTGATTATTTCACTTAATATCATGTGCTCTGGGTATATCCAAGTTATTACAAATGATGGGATGTCCTTCTTTTTTTTTTTTTTTTTTGCAGTACCGGGTATTGAACCCAGGGGCATTCTACCTCTACCTCTGAGCTACACCCCGGTCCTATTTTCTATTCTTTATTTTGAAACAAGGTCTCACTAAGTTGCAGAGGGCCTCACTAAGTAGCTGAGGCTGGCCACAGACCCAGATCCTCTGGCCTCAGCCTCCCAAGTACTGGGATTACAATCATGCGCCACCATGCCTGGCTTGATGTGCTTCTTTTTCAAGGCTGAATAGTATCCCACTGAGTGTATGTACTACATGTTCTGTGGCTTTTAACTTCTAAAGTAGAATTTGCCCAAGAATCTCCTGAGCAATGCTCCTATGGCTCTTGTAAGATAAGTATTATTTTCTCCAATGTACAGATGATGCAGCTACATTCAAGCTTGAGTAAGTGGCTCAAACTCTGGCTACTAGGGGACAGGAGAATCCATCTAGCTTTGAGGCTAGGGAAAAGGGAGGTAGGCATGAATAAAGCTCCATCTCTATACTCATCAAATTCTTAGCAAAGAAATGTTATAATTGTTAAAATTCTGTAAATTTGATCTCACTTTATCTTTAGGCAAAAGCTATATGGTCATAGACACAAGCTACAAATTTGATGTCCAATTAGGGACAGGACCATTTTCTAGGCTACAGTTGTAAAGACTCTATCATTATCTTTTATGTTTGATGTCTTAAAATAATAACATTGTGTTTCCATCCAAAAGGTCAGTCTTAGAAGATTTCTCAAGTGATATAACTAGTGTCTCTTTAAGTGGTAGCTGAGTGGGGAGTTTTTATAAAAGACTAAATGTTCCAGTGTTCAAAAATATAAATTTTATTCACATTAAGAAAAAGATAATTTCTGAGTTTTTTCATCCTTATTCTTTTAGGCTGCTATGGCAAATATTTTGTCTTTTTTAACTTCACTTAGATATGGCAGAAGGTAAATATGGAAGATTTCAACTATAAAATCTTTGCAGTCAGGGACATACGAAGTTCCTGCTCTGCTACTTAGTTTCTCTGTGATGTTAAGAAAGTGATCTAACCTCATCAAATCTTAGGGTCTCTATTGGGAAAATAATAGCATATCTCTCATATGGCTGCTTAGAGAGTTAAATGTGGTCAAGTACCTAATATATAGGAAGATCCCCAAATGCTAGTTCTTTCCTCTTTTCCTCTGTCAACTCTCAGAATTACCTTGGATCAAAAGAATTGATACTACATTTTTACTAAGGAACAAATCCAGTTTCCTGTTTGGAGTCAGACTTCCTTAGTTGAATTCCTTGTTTTGTAAATGATGCACATTAGAATAATCTATTGAGACATTAACCTCTATTTTGTTGTCTTCTTCTCTGAAGAGTATATGAGGTATCCTCACCTCCACCTGAAACTCAGAAAGGTAATCTAAGTTTGGGTTTCTGAGTTCAGAGCTCTCTGCTGATGAGATTGCTATTAGGTTGTATATAGAAGACCTAAAGGTATAATTTTATTTGTTTTCTGAGATAGGGTATTGCACTGTCACCATGGCTAGCTTTGAACTCACAATCCTTCTGCCTCAGTCTCCCTAGTAGCTGAGATTACAGGTATGTGTCACTACACCTGGATAAAGGTATAGTGTTGTGGGTACTGAGAGTCTCCCCACTCATGTTTTTGTTTTAAGAATTTCAGGCTCTAAGCAAGAACAGGCAAATGAGGAGGTGGGTGTTTGGGGGAATTTTGCCTAAAATCAGAGAAGGTTATTTTATTTTATTAATTAATTTATTTAGCACTGTGGATTGAGCCCAGGGGTATTCTACCTCTAAGATACCTTCTCAGCTCTATTTTATTTTTATTTTGAAATAGGGTCTTGCTAAGTTGCTGAGGCTGACCACAAACCTGCCATCCTTCTGTCTCAGCCTCCTAAGTATTGGGATTAGAGGCGTGCACTGCCATGCCTGACTGAGAGGGTTTATTTTATATTGGAATTTCTCATAGAGTATACCATGTAGTCTTATAGATATCTATGACCTTTTTCTCATGGATCTCCAAGGGGCGATCAGAGAACCAAAGGCTAAGAAGCATGAGGTTGAGGATTCAAATACGGATGCTTGGACCATCTTCAGGCTTGAACTGTCAGCATCAGCCAAGACCACAGGGACCTGCTTGAATATCCTGGACTGTGTAAGACCCCGTATTAGTCAGGATAGGTCAGGTTATGCTGTGGTAACAAGCAATTCTTGACTCTCAGTAGCTTTAAACAACAAAGATCTATTTATTACTCACAGCCTTCATGGTTGACTGTGGGCCCTGCTCCACACTGTTAACCCCCACACTCTGGTATCTAGACTGAAGGAGTAGCCACTTTCTGGGAACATCACAAAGCATGTACCAGCTCTTAGAGCTTCTGCCTGAGAGTGACATATTTCCTCTCTGTTCACATTTTACTGGCCAAGGAAGTCATTTGGCTCTACCTAACTTTATATGAGTAGAAATACAATCCTACCATGTGCCTAAAAGGAGAGAAAACAGAATATTTGAAACAATTAGTCCTAATGCCTTTAACAGTCTGCCTTTCTAATCACTAACTATTCAATTTATTCTCCCTCTCTCATGGAGAAAATACTCACATGTATCCCAAAGAAGACAACCCAGAAAGTCTGTTCCATCTTGGCAGTAAGATAGAATCTAACATCTCTGGATGCTTCATGGTACTCTCTTCATCAAGGAGTAAGATGCAATGATGACTATATCAGGTCCGGATGGAAATGTTCTTGATTCAGAGTGGACTAAACTTAAAAGTATCCTCACATATACAATATAGATAGTAGAACAGAGACAGGCTAATGTCAACACTCCTATTTTAAGATTGGAAAAATGGAAGGCATTGGTATATAGAAATTCTACTGTGTAGACATAAGGAGGGCCCTCTAGTGGGGGATATTCTTAGTTATTCAACCCCAATTTTGCTCTTTAGCATTTAGTTATTATCCTTGGTTTTATCACCAAGGCATGGGAGAATGTGTTATCCGATAAGAATATATTGTCTTATAGTTCTGGAGGCAAAACATTCAAAATCAAGGTGTTGGCAGGTTTTCCTCTCAATGTTTTTGGGGAGAATCCATTCCTTGATTCTTCTAGCTTCTGGTAGAAGCTGACATTCTTTGGTGCTCCTTGGATTATGGCCATAGCATTCTGATCTCTGCTGTCTTTGCCTTCTCCTTGGTGTGTGTAATCTTCCTCTGCCTGTCTCTTAAAAAGACACTTGCAATGGTTTTTAGGGTTCACCCAGACAATCCAGGATGGTATCCTTATCTCAAGATCCTTATTATAGCTCCAAGACCATTTTTGCTTACAAGGTAGCATTTACCTGTTCTAAGGATTAAGAACTGATATCTTCAGGTGATCATTATTCAACCCACTATAGGATCCATTTAGATCAAGTTTAGTAGGGTATTTCTTTGTGCATTTTCAATCATTTCCTTGTACAGTTAGGATATTGCTAGCCATCGCAATAATCTTATTCCCAAAGTGCTGACTCACCTCACATTGTAACATGAAGGTTTAGGGCCATATCAACATTTGACTGTCCTTCATGGTCTTCAAGTAGGAGCATGGAGGTAAGTCATGGAGAGAGACAATTGTAGGGAACCAGAAACCATTCTGTGAAAATGATTCTAACTATGACAGCTTATATATGAAAGAAATTTGATGAAGATTCTCATAAGTTTGTCACTCCTAAAAACATACATATCATCCATAACAGGTTGCAAAGTGGGAAGAAATTTCCTAAACTACCAATAAGAAAAAAGCAAAGTTCTATCAGGCACGCACCTCTATGCTAGTACTTGGGAGGCTGAGACAGGAGGATGGCAGGTTTGTGGCCAGCCTCAGCAACTTAGTGAGGCCCTCAGCAACTTAGTGAGACCCTGTTTGAAAATAAAATAGTGCTGGTAGTGTAGCTCAGAGTTAGAACGCCCCTGGGTTCAATCCCTAGTGCCAAAAAATACCCTGAAAAACAAAAGAAAAAAAGTTGTATCTTCTATGCTTGAAGAAAGAGTCAATTACCTTTCTATTTTCTATTTAGGCAATTATATTATAAAAGATCATGAACAATGTGGTAAAAAATGTAGGAAATAATGTGCTATAGAAGCAATTCACTCATTAAAATTACTTTATGGTATGTCGTTTTTTAAAAAATTAAATATGTCATGTTTTCTCATTCTAAATGAAAATTAACTTTTGTAGTTGATTTTGTATTATTTGCCAGAGTGACTTTCCAGTATTATACACGTTTTAGGTCTGCTAGTGCCTGGGCAAGCCCTTACCTGGGAGATCCTTTTCAGACTGCTCTATGGTTCCAGTCATTCTCGCTCAGGAGTAAGTAAATGGGCAGCTTTTTATATACATGTAGCAAGGTTGTCTCAGGAGTCACCTCTTTGACATTCGCAAGAAGTCATTGTTATTTCCAGCTTGACAAAACTGGCAACACAGAGCAGTTGATCTCCAGGCTCTTGTCTGGGGTGCCAGCCTGCACTCAGCGCTTCTCTGAAGCTTGCATGTAAAAGCAAATACATATGAGTGAGTGATTGAAAAAGGGAAGTGCACTTCACCCATCCATTCATCCATTCTTGTTACACACTAATTCCCTTCCCTAGAGCAAGACAGACTATGAGAAATGTTGTGTATGCCCCTGATGAATTGACCTTCCTAGGTTATGTTTATATGATGGCACCAAGGTTAATATAAGAAACAGTCCTCTGACGTCAGTCTGTGTATTTAGAGTAGGGATGCTATTGAAGAAATTGTCCATTATGTATCCCTTTATGAGAAGCCTGAGGAGACATTTCACTTGGGTCTCCTTGCCTGAGCATGAGGTTTAATAATTTTTTCTTTCTTTCTTTCTTTTAACGAATGTTGTACATCATGCATCATGTGTCTGGCTTTTTCTCTTATAGCTCATATCTCTAGAAGAATTCCAACAGCTTAGAACATGACTTTCAGTTACCTTGGGCCCCCAGCCCCATCATCATCATTATTATTATTATTATTATTATTATTATTAGTAGTAGTAGTAGTAGTAGTAGTAATAGTAGTAGTATTTTGTGGGGGGAGTATTGGGGATTGAACCAAGGGACATTCTACCTCCTAGCTACATCCCCAGCCCTTTTAAATTTTTGTTTTGAAACAAGGTCTTGCTGGGTTGCTGAGAGTCTTGCTACACTGCTGCTGAGGCTATCCTTGAACCTGCAATCCTACTATTTCAACCTCCCAAATATTGGGATTATAGGTATGTGCCACCACACCTAGCAGTAATTATACATTATAGTGAGGTTCTAAGTGATACAAATATACATGTACACAGTACTTGGTGTGTTTCCTTTTGGATGACACCCCACTCCCCCACCTCCCTGGAGATGGAATTATTTAAACTGTTTCCTTATGCAAGTCTCCTTTTCCCCCTCCCCATCTGTCTCCCCCAATCCCCTTCAGTTATTCTACTGGTCTCTCTCCTCATTAATTATCCTTATTTTTCCTTTATCTTGATTTTCTTATTTGTGTCTTATGAATTGTTTTTATCTTGTATTATTAAGTGCATTTAGGGAAGCCATTCCAAAATTAGTCTGCAACAATGTGGACAGAAATAAACAATAATTTTACAACCACATTAAGTAATTAAAAAGTAATAAAACACCTAAAGCACATTTCCTTTAAAGGTATTATTAATTATATGATATTTCTGCACAGGCCTTTTGCCAGCAAGTCTCAACTGCATTTAGTGAGAAAGGATTCAGGTTTCATTAATGAAACCTTAGACATTTTCAGCTGAGAATAACAACAACAACAAAAAGCAGCCTCAGTTTTTTCCTTTTACTTTTTTTTCTCTCTCCATTTTGCTCTATGATTATTGTTCATTTAAGAATACAAAGGTTCTCTGAGGCTCGGGGTTCTTTCTTATTCAAGTAGGTCAAGTTAAATTACACATGACAAAAATGACAAAGGCCTTCCTAATCTTCAGTGCTTTCTGCTCCTGGAAGAACTCAGACCTTGTGTTGTTTCCCTTCCCTGAGTTCAGCACTTGACTAGTCGAAGGCCAGTGGGCCCCAGCTCATACTGTTAGAAATAATAAACACAGAGAGAGAGAGAGAGAGAGAGAGAGAGAGAGAGAGAGAGAGAGAGAACAACAGCTCATATTCTAAATTTCAAAAGGAGCCCTGCTCTTTAGTTGGCAGAACAATTGTGTTGTTCATATTGTTCATAAAAGAGGAACTAAAGGGAGTCAATAAAATGAAAATCATAGTGTTTCTGTAACTCCACTTAAATTAATTTTGGTGCTATTATAGCATGGGATAATAACTATGGCTAAAGAGATAACCCACAATATTTAAGTAAAATCATTAAATATTAAGATTATTTCTACATATACTGAGAATGAATTACCTTTTCTTATTCTCCAAAGAAATTTTTCCTGGTTCTTTGCTGATTAAGTGATGTATGTTCAATAAGTCTCTGGTAATTATGATAATCTTCATGTTTCATATTTTCCCAGTCCTAGTTAATATAGTCCCTAAATAACTATTTATATAATTTTAGATGATTTCCAATTAGAATATAAACTTTTTTAAGATTTGTTGAAGAATTTAATTTAT
This sequence comes from Graphiurus murinus, assembly GCA_004027655.1. Lineage (NCBI taxonomy): Eukaryota > Metazoa > Chordata > Mammalia > Rodentia > Gliridae > Graphiurus > Graphiurus murinus. Next base: position 27,363 of record PVLC010001962.1, read on the forward strand.
GTAATCATACATCTTTGTAGGGCACCCTAATGCACATGATGTACTTTCACAAATATATCAAAGTCAACACTAAACTGAACTTGAGAAGGAGGGAGGGCAAGAGAGTGGGGTGGGAATTGGGGAAGGGGTTAAATGAGAAATGTGTGCATATATGCCTTTATTAGCTTGTACCTAACAAAGAATATAATCTTATAAATATTTTCCTTCATTACTGCTAAGATGTCTTGCCCCTTCCACATGGCCAATCTTTAATTGCTGATCTAAATTAAATTCCTTTTCAAATTTATTTTTGACCTGGTGCCCACCTGATTTAGAGTTCAAGTAGTTTAGTTTTATCTCAAGATTTATGATTCAGTTTCTTATTCTACATCTCCCTGACTGTCAAGGTTCTTATGACCTTGACAAGACATCATTTTATTTACTTCCCAAGGCTCACACTCCATCTTGTATACCATTCTCCACCTCCTGATTTACAGTCTGTTACTGTGTCCTATCCACTGCCCATCCACAGGAATACTTCAGACCAATGCTCAGCATGTGCCCCTATGCAAATTATCCCCATTTCTCTTGATGATCTGTGCTCACCCTGTGTCCATTCATGATGGCTCCTTCTCTGCCTATTTCTGGCAGAGAATTTCTGGGCTGTCTTAGAGCTGCTGTGAGGTCATATCCTTCGGTGAATGATAGGGACATGAAATTGAGGTCTGAAAACAAATCATCCACAGTAAACAAGCAACTCTAAACAAAAGCATCCATCAGAGAGGAATGACATTAGTAGAGAATAAAAATGATTAGTATTGATTTTGAATGGCTCTCTATACATGGTAGGAGGTGTGGGCATGAGTTTAGGTAAGTAGGAGAATATTCAGTGCCTGAAAAAGAATAGGGGCAGGACCTCATAGTGTTGGGGCTGAACTAAACTCCAGTGGCAAGATGTGAGTGATGATATCAGGGACCTATATACTTCAGCTGCCTTGGGGCGGGGGGTGGGGTGGCGTAGTCCCTGTGCCACATACCGCACACCCGCTTGGCACCCTGGTATGCTGGCTTCTTCTGATATGGAGAAAATAATGGAGAATCTTTTTGCTGGACTCTCCTCACTTGTTAATAGGTAACAAGGAAAGCTTTTGTGTAACTTGCCATCACACCGTGTCCCAGAGGGGGCTCTCACTTGCCACTCCCTGCTCCTGCTGTCTTATATCAATGTTTCTGAGCACAAACAAGTCAAGTATTCCATGAATGCTTAATTCCAATGAACTGGCAAGACTATTTGTTTTATTTAGAGTGCCATTTTCTGCTTCAGGATAGCTCTGTGCTTGATTCATTGAACTTGTTTATGCGACAATCGCTAAATCAGAATCCTTTCCATTTGGTAGCTCTGTCGTAAGGCTTTAGAAATTATGTGCACTGTGTGTAAATCATGCTGCACCTGCATTCTCTTTCTTTACCCCAATCCCCATAATCTCAGTGCACCACATTAACAAAAGCATCTGAAAAGGAATCCAAGAAAAATGTCACACATCATTTGATCAGTGAAGACTGTATTACATAGTCAAAGGGACATTAAATAAAAAGACAGCAATGTTGAACACTTGCAAGGTGCCAGGCACGTACAAAAAATTTACATGTAGTTTATCTAATGCTAATAACACTTCTGAAAAGCAGGTATTGTATAATACAAAAAAGTATAGTTCTTGTTCTCCACTCCACAGGAGGAAAGGCCAGGTGGCTGGCTCCTAAAGGAATTCATTTCTTTGTGAGTTTCCTGAGATCTAGAGCCTGGCTCTCAGTCTCATGGGCCTAAAAACCTGATTATAACAGCTCAGTGAATATGGAGCCATCTCTCAGGGGTAAATCATAAGCCAAGGAGAAATCACCATCAGACAAACTCGATACTCAAACCCACATGCTCAGCATATGTATCAGTCAGGGGCTCCATGGGAGACAGATGGCATGCTGAAATTAGGATAATTGGGGGAGGGCTCAATAAAAGGGTTATTTACATAAGTGTGTGCCTAAGTAGGAAAACCATCCTGGATAGTACAGAACTGGAGGCTAGAAAAATGCTCTGTCTCCACCTGGAGGCCTGAAGGGCTGAGGGCAAAACATAGTTCCAATGGCAGTCTTGGTGAGGGGACCACCTTGACAGGAGGTGCACTCTTCAGTTAAGGGACTCAGCCAGCCCAGAGGAACCTCACAGGGAGGGAGCTGGGGGCATGAATGTCCTTATAAGCATTTATTCTCTCTTATCTCCAGGTAGGGCTTCCTATCTAAGAAGCTCAACCACAAGCTACAAGGTATGGTGCATGCCTATAATCCCAGTACTTGGAAGACTGAGACCAGAGGATCACAGTTCGAAGACAGTCTCAGCAACTTAGCAAGAATCTCAGCAACTTAGAGAGAACCTATTTCCAAGTAAAAATAGAATAAAATAGGTCTAGGGGTATAGTTCAGAAGTAAAATGTCCTTTGGTTCAACACCCAGCACCACACACACACACACACACACACACACACACACACACACACACACATGAATATATGCAGCATAGAATATCTTCTCCTTGAGCCAATCTCAGTACCACTTTATTAATTTATCATAAATAATTACCATACCAGGGGGTAGGAATGCATGTAGTTCATATGGTCAGCACACTGCAACTGTGGGAAAACTACATGAGGAATCAGATCATGATTAGAAATTATTAGTGAGCATAGACTCAGAGCAAGGGAAACCAGGAGAATGGGCCAGTTGATAATGTTGACCTAAGATTACTTGATATAGCCACATCACAGAAAGGATGACTTCGCCCCTAAGACTAGAATACTGGAAGCCAAAAAGCCCTGTGCAGCCATTGCAACATAATGAACTACCCTGGAACTTAGTGACTTAAAACAATAAATAAGTATTGATAATACTTATAATACAGATGTATTGATAATACATCTGTATTGATAATACAGATGATAAAAGTAGAAACACAGACATTAGGAGTTGAATATGAACCCAGATCTAACAGAATGCACAGCCTGCTAACTTTACTTTATATTGAGTTACTTCTCAATATCTTTATGAAAACACAGCCTAAACCACAAAGTATTATTGAAATATAAAGGGTCACCATCATGATCATGATGATCATCAGAATTATCAGTGTTATTGAGAGTAGAGCCCTAACCCACAGTGAATACCCTAATGGACAATTTCATTCTTCCCTTTTCAGTGGAGCCAGCAATAAGTATTTCATAAGACTTACATAAGAATTAATCTTGAACAGAAGCATCCGAGTCAATAGTTTTCTGTTCTATTAAATAGCCATTTATTCTTTTATTTATGTTTGAACTGGGAATTGAACCCAGTGGCATTCTAACTTTGAGCTACACCCCCAATCCTTTTTATTTTTATTA
>PVLC010001962.1:30869-107045 GCA_004027655.1 Graphiurus murinus
TACTAGGGATTGAACTCAGGGGCTTTCTACCTCCGAGCTACACCCCCAGCCCAATTTTTTATTCTTTATTTTGAAACCGAGTCTCACTAAGTTGCGGAGTGCCTCACTAGGTAGCTGAGGCTGGCCGCGAACCCGGATCCTCTGGTCTCAGCCTCCCGAATGCTGGGATTACAAGCGTGCGCCACCACGCCCGGCTCCTTTTTATTTTTTTGTTTTTAAAACAGAGTCTCACTAAGTTATGAGTATCGCTAAGTTGTTGAGGCTGGCCTTAAACCTGTGATCCTCCTCCTATCTCAGCCTCCCAAGTACTGGGATTACAAATGTACACCACCATAGCAGGTTCCATTTATTTTTTTTTAATTAACTGACATCTTAATAAGTAGGGCAACTGGTCAAGCAACTGGGCTATAGTGTACACAAATTAAGTCATATGTGGAGAAGCATGTCTCCTACTCTCATTATACTCCACATCAGGGGCAAGGACAAGCACACAGGTTTGTTAAATACTAAGTACCTGAATTCTGGAAAATTATTTGCAAATTTGGGTCCATTGAATAATATTTAATTATGACTTATGTAATTCAATGTTCCTTTCTGTTCAGAGGGATCGAAGTGCTCCTAGTGGCACAAATTGGGATTTTTACTTCTTTTGTGTAGCACCTAGCACATGGGACACAAAAGTAAAAATATTTTTAGTTGAAATACTGTAATCCCAGTACTTGGGAGGTTGAGATAGGAGGAGGACCATAGGTTCAAGGCCAGTCTCAATATTTAGCCAGGCACACCCTGTTTCAAAATAAAAAATAAAAAGGGCTGGAGGTATAGCTTGGTGGTAGAATGTCTCTGGGTTCAATCTCCAGTACCAAAAAAATGTACTGATTAAAGACTAAAAGAAGTTATGAGCCAAGGGATAGGAGGAAAAGAGACTCCTTTCAAAAAAATAATAAACATTAATAGCTTGGGTCAGTAAAGATCAGGGTTTGAGCCAGTGTAATGGCATATGCCTATAATTCCAGTACTTGGGAGTCTGAGGCAGGAGGATCACATGTTCAAGGCCAGACTTAGCAACATAGGCAAACTGTTTCAAAATAAAAACAAAATATAAAATACTGCTGGGGGTTATAGCTCAATGGTAGAATGCCCCTGGGTTCTGATTCCAATATAAAAAATAGGGTTTGGCTGCACTAATAGCTACCCAAATAAAAGTAGTTTACAAAAGATAGGGCGTCTGTTTTTATTTCACATAACATTAAGTGTAGAGGTAAGCAAAATAGAGAGGTCTGGCGGCTTTGTGAATACCAGCGGTGACACTAACTCCTTGATTTTTCTGCTGTATCATCTCCAACACAATCATGTATAATATTCATTATCAATTTATCAGCATTTCACAACACATGTTTTGGTAAACGCTTATGTAAATGAAACCTTCATTTTACAGATTCTTCAGAATTTGATTTGTGCAGTATTTAGTAATAAATACTATATGTCAAAAACTTTGTTTGCTTGTTTTTGTAGGATTGGAAATTGAAACAAGAGGCATTCTATCTCAGAGCTACATCCCAGCCCTATTTTATTTTTATTTTGAAACTGTGTCTCACAAAGTTGCTGAAGGCCTCACAAAGTTGCTGAGGCTGCCCTTGAACCTGCAATCCTCCTGACTTAGCCTCCCAAGCAAAAAAATGTTTTTAAAGCGCTGGAAAAAGACAAGCAAGGAAAAATCAAGATCCAAATAGGGGAAGCAACTTTATTTTTTTTATTTAGTTATTTTTTTGCAGTACTGGGGATTGAACTCAGGGGCATTCTACCTCCGAGCTACACCCCCAGCCCTATTTTTTATTCTTTATTTTGAAACCGAGTCTCACCAAGTTGCGAGTCTCACCAAGTTGCGGAGTGCCTCACTAGGTAGCTGAGGCTGGCCGTCAGCCTCCCGAATGCTGGAATTACAAGCATGCGCCACCACGCCGGACTGGGAAGCAACTTTAAAGTTTATAGGTCAAATGAATGGACTAATGTCCATTGATAGGCTAGAGTCTGAGCTTCCCAACTGCCATGTTCCCTTCCTTGGACGCACGTGACTAAGGCTCACAAAGAAATATATAAGGCAGGCATTATTGTTGTAATTCTCCTTTTTCAGATCACCAAATGTGTTTCAGAGGCTAGTAACTTGTTTGAGGTCACACAACTATCAAAATATTGAATGCTAACTCTGTCTTGGCCCATCAGCCTCTAGATTCTTTACTTTTTTTTTTACTATGTTTGTTCATTGTTTTCTGATTATATTTCTAATATAGCAAAAGAGATAACCCACTTCAGGTATGGGAGCTGGAAACCTTGAAAGAGCTCAGGGCTGAGGTTTCAGGTTAGTTCCTTGTCCTAGCAGAGACCTGGTTTAGGAACATGGAAACAGAGACTTAGTCATTCACGGGGCCAATGAGTTGGCCATCTTTTATGGAAGTTGGCCCACACATCAGCCCGTACCTTGCCCACCTAAGGTCACTGAAGATATCGGATGCATTTTTGTCATACTGTTCTAACATTCCTATTGCCAATAGACAAAGAATCTTCAATCATGACCCAGACATAACTGCCTCAAGTCCTGGGCAAGGCTTAACTTGCTAGATGTACACAGCAGTAGCTTCTATTTTTCAACACTCCTTCCATAACCCTTTCTTTACTTACTCCCTGTGTTGGTCAGCTTTTTGTCTCTGTGAGAAAATACCTAAGAAGATCAACTTAGAGGAGGAAAGATTTATTTTGTCTCATGGTTTCAGTTCCATGGTCAGCTGGCTCAATTGATTTTAGGCCTGTGACAAGGCAGAAACATCATGGCAGAAGGGCATGGCTGAGGAAAGCTGCAAGCTGCTCACCTTGTGATAACCAGGAAGAAGACAGAGATAGAGGGAGAGATAGAGATAGAGATAGAGATAGAGATATGTTGGGGACAAGATATACCCTTCCAGGGAATGACACCAGTGATCAACTTCCTCCAATGAGGCCCCACATCTTAAAGTTTTCACCACTTCCCAATAATGCCATCGTTATGAATCCATAAATGAGTTAATCCATTGTGAGGTTGGCCCCCATGATCCAATCACTACCCAAGAGCCCCACCTCTAAACATTGCTGAATTGGGGACCATGCCTTCAACACATGGACCTTTGAAGAACATTCTAGATATAAACCATAACAGCCCCCTTGATATATCCACCCTTTACGTTCCATCTAACACTGAGTCTTTTCTAGGGTTTTGTCCTTAGATAAGTGTTTTCAAATATTTCCTTTTTCTTTTCCATTGCCAGTCTCTAGTGCTGCATTCCCAGAGTATTGTTATGAAGAACCCAAACAGGAGGCTGTCTGTCACCAGACTCATATTCCACAGCCTCACATTCAATGCTTCTAGAAAAAAATCTTTAAAATTTATGGCCTTTCTATGTTCAAGATGTCATATATATATATATATATATATATATATATATATATATATATATATAATACTTAATCTGTATGAAAATCATTTACCACATGTGACTGAGACTCTGAGTGGCTTACCCATATCCCTTCTCTCCTTACTCCCTAATTTAAAAAAATAATCTTATTCAGGTCAGCAAAGTACCTAAGAAAAAGGCTATATTTGTAAAATTTCCTCAGAAATATATGACATACCCATTGTAGTAAGAGGAAAATATTGGATGGGCCCCTAGAAAATCTATTAAAAGAGGAGATGGCTTATGTAGGAGAGCTAGAATATAGACTTGACTGATGCTCTAATAACCATCATGTAATTATGAGGATGGAACTTATGAACTAAGGAGTAAAAATACAGAAGGCACTATTTTCTGAGGACTTCGTGGAGCTACCATGACATCTCTGGACCGCCTACTTCTAGAATTATTTTCATTCAAAAGAAATAAGCCCAAGCCAAATAGGGACATTTCCCAATTAAGATCAATAGCCCATTTCAGAAAATAAGATATACTACATAAAGATTCTAAAATAAGATATGCTATATACAAATGCTAACATTATTTTATTTATTTATTTATGTATTTATTGCAGTACTGGGGATTGAACTCAGAGACATTCTACCTCCAAGCTATATCCCCAGCCCTATTTTTTATTCTTTAATTTTGAAACAGGGTCTCACTAAGTTGCGGCGTGCCTCACTAGGTAGCTGAGGCTGGCCGAGAACCCAGATTCTCTGGTCTCAGCCTCCCAAATGCTGGGATTACAAGCATGCGCCACCACGCCCGGCACTAACATTACTTTAAATGAGAAAAATTATGGGCTAAATGTCACTAAAACCACCTAACTATTTTTCTTAAAATATAATTAAGAGTTGGGTATGGTGGTACACTCTTGTAATCTCAATATTTGAGAGGCTGAAGCAGGAGGATCACAGATTTGCAGCCAGCCTCAGCAACTTAGTGAGGCTCTCCCAACTCTGTGAGACCCTGTTTCAAAATAAAAAATAAAATAGGGTTGGGGGTATAGCCCAGAGGTGGTAGAATGCCCCTGGTTTCAGTCTCCTGTAACACACACACACACACACACACACACACACACAATTAAAACACTAAAATATCAATTGTGTTGAGATGTAAGATATCCAAATTTCTGATGTACCAACAATCAATATGGTTATCATAAGCAACTGAACTTCAACTTCCAGACAAAAAGTAATAATAGGCACCAAATTTTACAAATTTATCCAGTTCACCCAATCTAAACAACAAAAAATTGAACAAACTATTAGAAATAAAAGTTTTTAAGACACTGAAAATCATGTGAAAAACGACATTGATTCCTGAAATATGAGGAAAAAAAGGTGACCCAGTTTAAAGTTTAATGACTTCAAGTAATTAGCAGGCTAACATTCTGGGAAACTGAGGCAGAACCAGAAGGATTCCTTGAATTAAGGAGATATAATTGAGGTTCTGGGAAGAATGAATAACTTTAGTTTCAACCTTAATTAACTATGAAAAGAAGATTATTACCAAAATCAAGCATAAAAAAGGAAATAATAAAGTTCAGAGCAGAAATTGATGGACTAGAAAAAATAAAAGCAACAGTAACAAAGTATAAAACCATATACTGGGGCTGGGAGTATAGCTCAGTGGTGGAGTGCAAGACCTTGAGTTCCCACACCCTAAAAAGAACCCCCGTCCCATAAATTGACTCTTGGAGAAGATCAATAAAATTGATAAAACTATCACCAGACTGATCAGGAAAAAGAGATAGAGAGACAGGTGGAGGTAGAGAGAGAGAGAGAGAAGATACAAATTACTACTATCAGGACTGAGAAAGATTATGCAACTATGATTCTATAGATAAGGAATATTATTAACTACTTTATACAAATTGATTTGATAAATAAGGTAAAATTCCACAGACTACTAAAGTTTCCTCAAGAAAAAATTAGTAATCTGAATAGTAATGTATCTATTTTAAAAATTAAATATGGAGTTAAACTCTTCTTACACAAACACACACACACACACACACACAAATATCCTTAGGCCTAGACGGCTTCACTGGTGAATACTACCAAACATACAAGGAAGAAATAACACTGTTTTCAAAAACTCTTTCATAAAATGAAGACTATAAGCAAGCACATGAGAAAGTACTCAACCTGATTAGTCATTAGAAAAATATAAATTAAAACCCTGCTGTGGGCCAGGCACAGTGTCATATGCCTGTAATCCTGACTACTGAGAAGGCTGAAGCATGAGAATTGCAAGTTCTAGGTCAGCATGGGCAATTTAGCAAGACCTTGTCTCAAAATGAAACATTAAAAGGGCTAGGGATGTTGCTCAGTGGTAAATTCTTACTTAGCATGCCTGAGTTCCTGGGTTCAATCCCTGGCACCACAAAAAAAAAATGATGAGATACTGCTACATTATTACACTATATTATTAGAATTGCTCAAATGAATAAGACAGATCATACCAAGTGTTGACAAGTGTTTAAAAGAATTAAAACATTCAACTTCGGGTAGGAATATAAAATGATACAATCTCATTGGAAAAATATTTTGTTGGTTTCTTAAATTTTAAAGATACATCAGTCATATGACCCAGCCATTCTACCTTAGGTAATTGTTTAAGAGAAACATAAAAGTATATGTCTATACTAATACTTGTATAGGTAGTCAGTTGCATCTTTCTAAAATAGCTCCAAACTAGAAATAATCCAGATTTCCATCAGCTAATGAATGGCTAAATAAATTGTGAAGTATTTATATGATGGTATACTACTTAGTAATAAAATGGAATGAACTATTTTATGCATTGTGAATTGTATACAAAGATAGATGAATTTCAAAATAATTATGCTGAGTGATAGAAGCTAGAAAAGAGTATATGTGAGTATATATTATATGATTCTATTTGTATAGAATTTGAGAAAATACAATTGAATCTATAGTGTCAGGTTATATTGATCAGTGGTTTTCCAAGGAAGGGGTATTGGAGCTGGGAAAGAAATGAGGGAGGTGTTCTAAAAAGACACAAGGAAACATTCAAGAGTGATGAATATGTTCATTATTTTTATTGTGTTTAGGGCCTCATACTTATATATGTATGTCAGAATTATCAAATAGTATGCTTTAAATACTTGCACTTTATTGCATGCCAATTATACTTTTTAATAAAAGTAAATAGCTTCATTTGTAGTTACCCAACACTATCAGTAGCATGCTAGCTTAACATTCCCTTTGTTGTCTCTTTTCGAAATGTCTCCTTCACATATTATGACATTCTCCCAATTGTATTTGGAATGATTCTTGAGACTTTTCCCATACAGTATTTTGTTTTAAAGTGGTACAAATGTTTAAATGATAAAAATGTCTTAAATATAATTTTTACTATAGAAATCTAAGCCCCCAAATGATCTATTGCAAGGTAACTACATTTGTAACTTAGATTTAGCAGAAAGCAGAGCCTGAGGCTCCTGAAGATTATGTGCTTGCATTTTATCAGGGATCCAATTCCAGGGAGCAGAAGGGAACAAAGAGAGAAGGAAGAGCAGTAAAGGACAACAAATAAAAATTGCATTGTCGAGCTTATTGTCGCTAAGTGCAACAGAGAGCTAGGTTTGTGGAACTTGGCTCCCAAGAAGCTAACTCTGTGAAGTATACTCAAGGACTCTACTGGGGGCAGTACGTAGATACAGAGGAAAGCTTTATCCACTGGCTCTTGTTCCCCATTAGCTAAAGGTTTACTCCACAGGATATTAATTTGCCTATGCTTCTGTATTATACATGCCAGGATGAGGGTAGAAAGCAGAGAACCAAAGTATAGGCAGAAGGCAAGGTGCTCTCTGGGAATATCTGAATAAAGAGCCCCCGTAGAGCTGCCTTACACCATAGCAACTGAAGTATAGGAAAAGGAAAAACATATGAAGCCATGAGGATCTGAAATGGTACATCAGAGATACTTGACATATGTGTGTTCTACAACTATTAAGAACTGGGGCAAAGTCAGGTATGATGGCACATGTCTATAATCCCAGTACTTGGGAGGCTGAAACAGGAGGATGGAAGGTTCAAAGACAGCCTCAGCAACTTAGTGAGGCCCTTTACAACTTAGTGAGACCTTTTTAAACTGAAAAAAAATTTTTTAAATGTCTGGGAGTATAGCTCAGAAGTAGAATGTTCCTGAGTTCAATCCCCAGTACAAAAAAAAAAAACCTGAAGCAAGCCTAAACTCAAATATTATTTTGTTCTATGCCCCAGCTAACATATATAACCTACTTCTAATCCTACATGACATATGTATCCTACTGCTTTGTTTCACATGAATACATTCTTTTAATCTTTTAATCAGTCTAATGGCACTCATCCCTGAGGGTCACTGAATTGGCCTGGATCACTTTCATAAACTGTTTACTTCTGTACTCTATCCCATACCAATCTAAATAGAATACAACCAAAATCAGTATTTTTAAAAGGTTCTGGATAATTCTAATGTGTAGCCAAGGTAGAAAACCATTGAATAAATTCTGTCTTCTAACTACCAATGGTATTCATACCTTTGCCACTTAATGAAATGTTCTTTCTTTAAGTACTATCCATTATTTGAAGTACATCCTAAATTTTAATTCACTTACATTTTATCTTTCCCTAAACATTTTATCTTTCACGATCTTTCCCTTCTTTGACTCTATCACCTTTATTAACCAAGCATCTGCCACACCTACCTTAGCAATCTGTAGTGAAACCCTATTTTATTTTCACACTTTTGCTCACCTTTTTCTTCTACCTTTTGGTTCCTGGATGTTAATTTATGTATGTTCTTAAAATGAGAGAATTTTCCTCTAAAGTTTTAATTAGTTCTATTTATTTTAAACAAGTGCGGTAAACAGATTTTTAAGGTGGCCCCCAATAATCTCTACCTTCTTGTGTCCATGCCCTTATAAAATTCCCTCCTCTTGAATGTGGGTAAAACCTTTGAATCACATTAGACTAATAAAATATGACAAAGGTAATGGGATGATGTCATCTTTATGATTATGTTACATTCTATAAAATGCCATCTTGTTAGCAGTCTCTCTCCTGCTGTCTCCATTGCTACCTTTAAAGGAGTGAGTTTGCATGAACCCTACAGCCACAAAGAAATGAATTATAACAACTGCCTGAGGGAGTTTAGAAGTAAATGATTCCTCACTGGAGCCCCTGATGAGAACCTAGTCTTGGCTGATGTTTTGATTCCAGCCTGGTGAAACACCAGAGGACCAATGTAAGCAATGCTCTGACCTCTGACCTAAAGAAACTGAAATAATAAATGTGTGTGGGACTTTTGTTTCTTTTGATAGTGGGGATTGAACCCAGGGGCATTCTGCCTCTGAGCTATAACCCCAGTACTTTTTATTTCTTATTTTGAAATAAGGTCTCGTTAAGTTGCTGAGGGTCTTGCTAAGTTGCTGAGGCTGGCCTCAAACCTGCAATCCTCCTGTCTCATCCTCACAAGTATGGATATTACAAGCATGAGCCGCTATGCCTGGCTATGTATATTGTTTTAAGCCATTAAATTTGTGGTAATTTATAACACAGCAGTAGGGAAATAATAGATATTTTGGTACTAGAGGTGGGATGTGGCTGCTAGAATACCTGAAAATGTATGAGTGGCTTTGAAACTGAGCAGGGGGTGAACATTATAAGAATTTGGAGAAGCATGATAGATAACGCATAAATCACCTTGAGTGGACTCTTAGTAGAAATCCAGAATTGGAGAATACTCCTAGTGAGGGCTCAGAAGAAGTGAGGAACAAGTTATTCAAAACTGGAAGAAGCAGAAGCCTTTGCTAACGAAGGGGGGAAAAAAAGCTCATAAAAACTGTTTCTTGCAGTTATGTGGAAAATAGAACTTGTACATGATGAACTTGGCTATCTAGCTAAGGAGATTTATGGTTGAAATGTTAAAAGTGCTGCCTGTTTTCTTCTTGGTACCTATAGTAAAATGTGAGAAGAGAGACATAAATGAAGGGAAGAACAAAAATGAATGAGGACAGGATGCTTTTGAAAATCTAGGCTCTTCAGAGGGCAAGAGATGCTAAAATTAAGAAACCTTGGTCTAGAGAAAGAGTGGAGGTTGTGATCCTACAACCTTTTGCTAAATATCTCAGAAAAACCTGAGGACCAGAGTATTCAGTAACACAAAGGGCCCTATTAAGGGCTTAAGGGTGTGTCTCACAGATCCTCTAAATCAATCCATAGTGCTTCTATGAAGCTGGAGAGTGTTGTCCCTGATGCAGTTTAGCAAGAGCTTAAGATAGAGGAAGTAGATTTTAAAACAACAACAACAAACAAACATGGTTGTGGGTTTTTTGTCCAATGAAGATATAAACACCACTGAAATGTAAGGGATTTTCTGAGAAAATTGCCTCATAAGAAACACAGTCAACTTGACTCTAGGGGTGGTGGTGCATGCTTGTAATCCCAGCATTTGGGAGGCTGAGACCTGAGGATCTGGGTTTGCGGCCAGCCTCAGCTACCTAGTGAGGCACTCTGCAACTTAGACCTTTTTTTCAAAATAAAGAATAAAATATAGAGTTGGGGATATAGCTCGGAGATAGAATGCCCCTGAATTCAATCCCAGTACCGCAAAAAAAAAAAAAAAAGAAAGAAAGAAACACAGTCAACTTGAACAGAAAGGAAAACAGTACAACATGAAGAGAGGCTGTTGAATCCCCAAATTGATATCAGAAGGAAGGAAGCTAATAAAAGTAATTAGCTGCAAACAAATGCTACTTTTCATGAAGAAGGAAGGATGACCCAGCACAGAGTCAAGAGGACCCATTCAGAATATGTTGCTGAGAGCCATGAAGAATGATTTTTAGTCCTTGAAGTCTAGACAAGTATCTCCAAACATCTGCCAGGTTATATTTTCAGAACTACTCTGGACCATTAACTGATTTTACCTTCTATTTGTCTCCCCTTTTCAACTGAAATATCAATAGTCATTATGGTATGTCTCCCACACCATTGCTATGTTTGTGTTTTAGGTAAGGGAGTATGTCTCTTTAGTTTCATAAGTTCATAGAGGCAGCAAGATTATGGCCCAGTAACTGTACCAAGAGATTTCACCTAGGAACCTCATCTACATATAGATCTGACTTAGATTATAAAATTTTATTTTATTCCCCCATCCCATTCCTCACATTATGAGATTTTAGACTTTGAGCTGATGCTAATATGGAATGAGATCCTTAGAAACCTTGACACATGATATATTAACTTTCCCTGTAGGAGAGACATGAATTATTGGAGGCCAGAGGAAAGGTTGAACCAGACAGACTTTAAGATGCCCATCATCATCTTTACCTCTCTATGTTTGTGCCCTTGAATGTAGGTGGAAGTGGTAGCTTTTTTCAAACCAATAAAATATTGGAAAGCCGATGGATTAGCAGTTTTGAGACTGTATTATTTTATATGACTTTTTATCTTAGTCTCTTTCTCTTCATTGTTGGCATTGAAGAAACAAGCTTATATTAATCCTATAGACACAAGAAAATGAGTTCTGCCAATAACTTGAGGGGGCTCAAAAGTAGATCCTCTCCAGTCAATCCCCCAGTGAAAACCTAGTTCCAGATGATATCTTGATTATAGCTTTATGAGACACTAAGCAAAGGACCCAGATAAGTTATACCTGGACTCCTGACAGAAAAACTGTGAGGTAATGAGCATGTGTGGTTTGAATTTAGTAAGTTTGTGGTCATTTGTTATGTAGAAGTAGAAAACAGATACAGTCAGACCTTAGTTTTGGTACTGGGGATTGAACCCAGGGGAATTCTATCTCTGAGCTATACCCCATCCCTTTTTATTTTGAAACAAGGTCTCCCTAAATTGTTGAGGCTGGCCTCAAACCTACAATTCTCCTTTTTCAGCCTCCCAAGTATTAGAATTATAGGCACACATCACCACTCCCAGCTATAGTCAGACTTTTTTTTATTGTATTTTAGTCACCATTCCTATTCAACCAAACCACAGGTGAATTATGAAATCATATTTGCACATTTGGACATTGAGAATTGAAGCTGATTTTATGACCCTTAAATCAGTGGTTCTTATATTTTAGCAAACATTGGAATCGCCTGAAATTCTTCTCAAACTACAGATTGCTAGGCCCCAGTCCTAGAGTTTCTGATTCAATAAGTCTGGGGTGAGACCCATGAATCTGCATGTTTAATAAGTTCTGAAGTGACACTTATATTGCTAGTCTGGGACTAATACTTTGAGAACAACATCTATAGACCAAGTTTACTATAGTTCTTCTTTCTATGGCCTTCATGATATACATTTTTTTGCAGTTTGCCCTGACCTTTTTCTCATGATGGATGATACTGTACTGCTGTAATTTCCCGGTTTGGGCTGGCAGTTGCCATGGAAACCCACACAGGGTTGCCCTGTGCCTGAGGGCCTGAGTAAGGATGGCACTAGATGAATCACTGGCATGAGTGACTTGTAAGTGGCACAGACATTTCTCTGGAGTTGTCCATTTCCTTCTGTGACCTTATTCCTGATCCTTACCTTTTTTTGTGAATGTCCTCTTAGAGTCTCCCTTTAAGATTTTTATATCAAAACCTTATACTTATGTCATTCCTCTCATTCATAAAACAAGCTATATCTTTTCCAGCATGAAATTAAACTTTATTTGCATAACAATCTTGGGAGATATACTATATAGGTCTTATTATTCTCATTTACAGATAGTGAATATAAGGCTCAAAGACACTCAGATAACCGAGATCCAAAGTTACACAAGGAAGAGAGTGGCAGACCTAAGTCTGGAATCCAGAGTTCCTGATTTCTAGCTTGTCGGGGGCCTAGTCCGGCCAGCTAGACCTCGTCTCTAGATGGCGCCTGGCAGAGTGCCAGAAGCAGCTGCAGGTGGAAAACATTCTGGGGCTGCCCCACGCCAGAGCGCATGACCAGCATGCCTGGCTCGTGGCCGGCCCAGGTGAGAGCTGTATGAGACGCCTCATGGCTTAGGTCCTATGTGGCTTTAAGAGCCTCCGCCTCTCGCCGAAGAGAGAGCTGCTGGATAGAGTTGCTGGGGAAAGAGTTGCTGTTGGGGAAAGGCTGGAGTGGGTTGCTGGGGAAGTTCTGGGAGGAAAAGTTGTGGGTTGCTAGTGGAAGATGGATTGCTAGAGAGAGGGGTTATTGGAAGTCTGTTGGAAAGGCAGTATTTGGAAAGACAACTTCTGTACTGTGTTTGTTATTGCTTGTGCAGTGCCCTTGATCCCAGAAAGAGAGAGATATAATAAAAGAGGTTCGAACCAGCAACATTCAGGCAGCATCTTTATTGGGGCCTCATGGCTGAGGATTCAGCCTGGGGTGCCCGATACTAGCTTAGTGCTTGTATTGCCCAGGATCTAGGCAGTAAACCAATGGCATAGTCAAATGGAGAACTGAAGGGAGCTTAAAAGAACCCCATGAGTGAAAGGGAAGTACTCCAGGTTAACAAGGATTAAGAAGAGAGAGTGTAGTTAATGAAACTTGGAAATAGAAATGTGTCTATAGTAGAATGCCTGTATTAGTCTGTTTTCTGCTAATATAACAAAATATCTGAGGCTGAGAAACTTATGAAGAAAAGAGGTTTATTTAGCTCACAGTTCTGGAGGTTAAAGGGCATTGTGCCAGCATCAGCTTGGCTCTGGTGAAGACCTCATAGCAAATGATATAACAATGACAGGAGTGCATGTGGGGGTAAGAGATCACATCACAAAACAAGAAACCAAATAGTGACTGAGGATTTACTGCAATCCCGTGAGAACTATGTTAATTCCTTCTGAAGGCACACCCCTACTGACCTAAGGACCTCCAATTAGGCCCCACCTCTTAAAGTTTCAGCACTGCAATACCACCACTCTGAGGACCAAGGCTCCAACACATGAGCCCTTAGGGGAAAAATCACTTCCAAACCATAGCAACACCCAGTGGATGCTGTGATCTCTAGTGGAGGAATACAGACACTGACAACCCACTACCTAGCAAGAAGAAGACCAAGGCAATAAACAATGCAATTTATCTTCCCAGATTATAAGGGAGCCTGAAAATTAAGCAGAGACGTTTTGCTTCACTGTTGCCTGACTAAGAGACCATTGGTTTTCTGAACAGGGAATGATAAATGGAAATGAGGTATTAGGAGAATTGGTCTGGCAGCATGATGCAGGGCAGATTGGAGGGAGGATTAACTGGAGGCACAGAGATCAGTGAAAGATGCTATAGAACCTAAACATCTTCCATTTATGTCCACCCTGTAGTGGATCTGAACAGAGTAGGAAAGGGAAGATGCATGAGCATTATGGAGGGGTGTTACTTTTCCATCCCTGGGACATGTTGTTTGTTTAAAGGATTTATCTTACTGTGCCTGGATATTAAATATTTCATGCAAAGTTCTTTTCAGGTTCTAAGTGGTATGTAACTGGTCTTTTGAACTTGGTTTGACTCCTTCCTTCCTTCCTTCCTTCCTTCCTTCCTTCCTTCCTTCCTTCCTCCCTGCCTCCCTCCTTCCCTCCTTCCCCTCTTCCCTCCTTTATTTTTGTTTCTGGGGATTGAATTCAGGGGCATTCTACCTATGACTACACCCCCAGACATATTTTATTTTGGAACAGGATCTCACCAAGTTTCTGAGAGCCTTGCTAAGTTTCTGAGGCTAGCCTCAAATATCCAATTTTCCTGCCTCAGCCTCACATATACTTGGAATACAGGCATGTACCACCATGCTCAGCTTTGCTTTGGATTCTTGAAAAGCAGTCTCAGAGACAAGGATATGAGGATAAGTCATTTATTTGGTATATGCCAGGAATAGTAGCAGAGAAATAAAGAAGCAATGGAGGGAATACAAGAAAAAAATGTTATCAATTCAGTTATAACAGTGAGGACTGGTGCTTAATCCCATGGGTAGATTCTGGGAACTAGTATAAAATGTACTCCTCAGAATCATCACACTTAAGGAGCAAAAGAAAGTTGGAATATTTGTATACCAGATCCTGAGCATGACTAATTGAGGGCTGCTCCTGGGAAGTATTAATTTCTTAAACTCCCAGCCCATTACATGCACAAACACAGTGACATTATGTGATTCTAGGAACAGTCTCCTGTTCCAGAGATGCAAATGCTGGCAGTTGGAAGTCATTTTGAGTGCTACACGTGCTACATTGTCATTTACAGGACTGTGCTTAGCAGTACTATGGTCTCAACCTACTTGATACAGTGTCTAGACTGCTATATCCACATAGAATTCTGCTTGATCATATACAAAATGAGGCCAGAATGTTTTTTAAAGGTTATAACATTGCTGGATAGTAACAGTAATTCAAAACAGAATTTGCAGTAAAACACAGGAGATAAATGTTGATACAATTCCAGGGAAGGGAAGACATTTTACCAAATAATCAGAGGATAAATTTAGCTAACATATCAGCTGGCAGTTAATGGATGATCTGTACCTAGGACTCTGAGCTGTCAATCCAAAATCCAAAGAACAACATAATAAAAAAGTAGCCCAAAAGAATCCATCCTGCACTGCATAGTATCTTTGTTTATTGCTCTGACCTGGCTGCAAAAGATACCTAATCTCTCTGAGTCCACCGAAAAACAAAAGCTTCAAAGTGCTGTCATTTTCCATCAACTTTCAGAACAGCCAATTGCCTCATGCACTCCTTCTCTACTTACCCCTCACTAGGTTTGCATCTCCCAATTCAGTGAGAACATTTGCCCTGCTCTACATCAGAGACCTCAGCATGATCTTGAATCCACACAGACAGAAGTTTTAAAAAAAGGAAGCAGAGGGAAGCATATTCTGTGCCACACTGTGCTGAATTATTTACTCCCAGCCCTGGGATTCGGAGAGCTAGCTCATTTTCAGCCCTGAATTTCACTGCCATACAAAGAAAGAAAATAAGTAAATAAGAAGAGAGAGGAAATAAATCCCTTGGAGACCTTCTGCATATGAAATATCTTTTGAAATGGAATCTGATGCTGATATAATCGTGTCATTTAGAGTGCAATACTAATATGCTCGTGACTATGGCTAAATGCTGCAGCAAAACACAATTTTGCAGCAATACATTTGTGGCCATTTGTTTAAGCAGAAAAAAATGAACCTAAAATTTGCATGAATTTAATTAAGCAGCACAAAATTTAGAAATTGATTCCAAAATAATGTCATCAAGCATTGTGTGCAAAATAATAATAAATACAGGCAATGGAAATGAGGATGTCTCTATTCCCTCTGAGATCAGTATGAAGGAAAGGGATACAATATAGGTCAGGAGGTATTTATATGTTCGTAAAAGAGAGTAATTCACCTACTCTCATGATATGTATCATGGAAGGGGACCAGGAACATTCCCAAAGTATTCAAAAGAGACTGTAATCATCTAGTCGCATAAATATAATTTTATTTTTGTCTCTTACTATTCCTTTATACTTATTAAGAAAGATAATTACTTCCCAGCCTCTATGAAAAATCCTGGGCAGCTTGATTTCTTTTCTGGGGCACTTAGGTATGAAAAATTCCTGTGGTTACTTTAAATTTAAAAGAATTTGCTTTAATTCTTTTATTTATTGTTTAGTTTACTACCTTTTCTTTGAAATACTTTGTTTCAGACTTTATGGAATTTTGAAAGTATTTTATTTGTTTAATCTTAAGATTGACACACAATTGTACATATTTATGGTGTACAAAGTGCTGTTTCAATACATGTATACACTGTGTAATGATCAAATTGGGTGATTAGCATATCCATTACCTCATTTATCATTTCTTCATGGCAAGAGCATTCAAAATTCTGGCCTTTTCAGAATAAATATCATCAAAATGTCCATCCTCCCAAAAGTGATCTACAGATTCAATGTGATACCCATGAAACTACCAAGGTCAATCCTCGCAGATATAGAAAAATCAGTCCTTAAATTCATTTGGAACAACAAAACGCCCAGGATAGCCAAAGTAGTTCTTAGCAACAAGAACCATGCAGGAGGCATCACAATACCTGACTTTAAACTCTACTACAAAGCCACAGTAATAAAAACAGCTTGGTATTGGCACAAAAACAGACACACAGACCAATGGAGCGGAATAGAAGACCCAGAAACAGACCCACGTGCTTACAGTCAACTGATTTTTGACAAAGGAGCCAAAAACATACACTGGAAAAAAGATAGCCTCTTTAACAAACGGTGTTGGCAAAACTGGTTAACCATATGCAGGAAAATGGAAATAAACCCCACTTTCTCACCCTGCACAAGAGTTAACTCAAGGTGGATCAAAGACCTGGAAGTCAGACCAGAGACCTTGCAGCTACTTGAAGAGGGCATAGGACCAACACTTCAACACATAGGCACAGGTAAAAACTTTCTCAACAAGACCCCCAAAGTACAAGCAGCTCAAAGGAAGATCAATACATGTGATTGCATTAAACTGAAGAGCTTCTGCACAGCAAAGGAAACTATCAAAAACCTTAACAGAGAGCCTACAGAGTGGGAGAAGATTTTTGCCAGTTACTCTTCTGATAGAGGACTAATATCTAGGATATACAGAGAACTCAAGAAACTCACAGCTAAGAAAACAAACAACCCAATCAAAAAATGGGCAAAGGCTCTAAATAGACACTTCACAAAAGAAGAAATACAAATGGCCAATAAATGTATGAGGAAACGTTCAACATCATTAGCAATCAGAGAGATGCAAATCAAAACTACCTTGAGATTTCACCTAACCCCAATCAGAATGGCAATCATCAAAAACACAAACAACAACAAATGCTGGTGAGGGTGTGGAGAAGTGGGAACCCTAATCCATTGTTGGTGGGATTGCAAATTAGTGCAACCACTTTGGAAAACAGTATGGAGGATCCTCAGACGAATGGGAGTGAATCTACCATATGATCCAGCAATACCACTTCTGGGTATCTACCCAAAAGAACGGAAACTAAACTATCAAACCAACGCATGTGTATCTATGTTTATAGCTGCACAATTCACAATTGGCAAACTATGGAAACAGCCAAGATGTCCATCAACAGATGAATGGATTACAAAACTATGGGATATGTACACAATGGAATTTTAGTCAGCCATAAAGAAGAACAAAATCACATTATTTACAAGGAAATGAATGCAACTGGAAAACATTATGTTAAGTGATATTAGTTAGTCACAAAGAGTAAAAAAGAATATGTTCTCCCTAATATGCAGATGCTAGGGAGAAGATGAGGCATAAGAGGGACTCCAGATAAAAAAGGAGAAACCTCAGATGAGCAAAGGTGACTTAACTGAAGGTGATGAGGAGGGGAGGGAAGCACCCTAATGCACATGATATATTTTCATAAACATATCAAAATCAATCACTAAACTGAACTTGAGAAGGAGGGAGGAGGAGGAGGGAGGGGGGTGGGAATTGGGGAAGGGTTAAATGCGAAATGTGTGCATATATGCCTTTACCTTTACCAGCTTGTACCTAACAAAGATGTATGATTACAATGCACCAATTAAAAATAAATAAATTATAAAAAAGATTCTGGCCTTTTATTATACAGTCAGGTGACTATAGTTAACAATAATGTATTGTATATTTCAAAATAACTCGAAGAATATTCTCAGCACATTCTCTTTTTAGTAACTGTCAGCAACTATAATTTCCAGGTCTGTGTAATGATCAAAACTTTGAACCTGATTTGATGTTGATAGAAAGCCCAGAGCAGGGCAAGGGTTGGAGAGACATAGCTGGCTGTTCTTTTGGTGAAGGAGAAGGAATAGCACGCCTCTGTCTTCCTGCTCCCTTGTTTCTTCACCCCTCCTGCACTGGTGTGCCGGGAGGGAGAAGCCCAGAGTGAAAGCAAACCCTGTGTAACTGGAATGCTTGTGAACTCTGTCCACTAGTGTCCTGGATGTGAAATTCTGACTGTTTTCCTCACGGATGCAGTTGTGGCATTTTCAGAGATTCTCTTTCCCACCAAATGCCAGAGGCCTCTCTCCTGTAGTTCTCTTCGCCCAAAGTCATAGACTCCCTCCTATCTCATCTCTGTGCTGTATTCTCAGTCCCTGGCTAGCCCCTTTGGTTTAGTATTAGCTTTTTTTCTCCAGAGATCCTTTCACTCCTCCATATGGGCCCTCTTGCATGAACCCTAAGTTGTTCTTATGCTTATTCACTCCATCTCTTTCTTACTCTCACTTTCACACATGCATTCCCACACACATAGATATATACATTGTTTCAAATCTGTTAAACAGAAAACAATTATGCATCTTTTTCTTGGATAAATTCCAATTGTATCATTGGATCTCAGTGCACCCATCTGAGTGGTGGGTTTATCTATTTCACATATAAGATAGACATCATTTCACTGTCTCCTCTCAAATCTTGGGCAAATATATATGACTCCACAAAATGGTCTCATTAAGCCCCTCTCTCATGACCTGAGGTAAGGAAGGAAATACTTCCTGGCCTTCTCAACAGAGCTCAATTGTACACGTCATGTCTAAAAAATCTCCCTCTGAACTCTGGCCCACAACCTATTTTCCCTGTGGGGTGGGTGAGAATCATAAAAAGGATAAAACTGGGTTTTGGTCATTTATTTCTGCAAATCCTATAGGAAAATCTATCTCACAAGTGACTTTGGTATCTGGTATCTATTAGTGTCTCAGCAGACATTTCTATTTTAACACCCAATTACAAATAGAAAGTGTGAGAAGGTGATGTTTCCCTCAGTCGTACTTGGAACTGCCCACAGCAATAAGGAATCCCTCAGCTGTTATTTTTGGATTTATAGAGGGCTTCAGAACCACTTCTACTGAAGGCTAGTACATCAGCAGCATTTACTGGTAAACTACTGTGAGCCCCCAAGTTAGCTATGATGTGTAAAGTGCTATTTCTTTCTCTTTTTTTTTCCCAGAAAAAGACCTGGAGTTATAGAAAAATGAAATGCCTTGCCTAGAGACATTAATGAGCTGTTAGAACTTGAGAAAGAACTCTATTATAGTGTGCTCAGCCAACTGACTAAGCCTGTTAACAAACATGTGGCATAATTCAATCTCATTTCTTTCTGTCCCCAGGCCAATAGGTTGAGATCGATTTGAAAGGCAGGATTATCTGTAATCCAGAATCAGAAGACTCAAGCAAGCCTTGGAATTTCACCCTTGAAGCAGAAAGTAAAAGTATTCTGCAGCCAACAAAGTTGGAAGGCAAGAGATCATTGGATTAAATCATATTGGCAGACTGGACTTCAGAAGAATCAATGCACTGGGGGCAAGAAGAACTTGAAGTTAAAGCAAATTTCTCTCATCTTAGAGAATTCTGCACTCCCTGATTATACATGAATCCCCTTCATGAAGTGAAGTCCATTGGCCTAAATTTCTGCTTCCCCACTTATATCCATCTTGCTCCAGATGAACCTTCCTATGTCCAAAGATAATATGTGTATACTGTATATACATACATGTATATACACATCATATATTTGTATACATACATGCCTATGTATATATGTATGTACACACATACATACACACACACACTTTATGTCAAAGAGTGACAGCTACGCACTAAACCTTTTTCCTTGTCTTCCTGGGCACATAGCTAGATTATATTTTCAAGCCTCTCTTGAGGGCCCATGTGGCCATGTATCTGATTCCTACCAAATAAAATGTTACAGGGAACTGTTAGGTGCCACTTTCAAATTTGGTCCCTTAACCCTCCCAAATGCTACCATTCATATTGTTTCCCTTTCTTACTGACTTGCAAATGAGCTCAGCAAGCTTGAAAACTACATGCTGAGGACGTTTTTAACATCGACAAAGAATTTTAGGTTCTTGCATCATTGCTTGACGGACTGCTATTCATCAATCGGACCACCCATTTTAGATTTCCTATGAACAAGAAATACTTTTTTTGGTGTTTGAACCATTATGTATTTTTGCATTTGTATGCTACAGCAGCTAGGATTACCTTAACCCAAACAGACCCCCTGAGAAAAGTTGTTGGGCCAATATATATCTCAGCTTGTATTTCGATTAAGAATTTCACACATCAAAAATGGTAAATATAGCCAGGCATTGTGGAGCACACCTATAATACCAGTACTTCGGAGGCTGAGACAGGAGGATCACAGGTTTGAAGGCAGCACCACAGTAACATAGTAAGATCCTGTTTCAAAATAATAAATAAAATAGAGCTAGAGGTATAGCTCAGAGGTAGAATGTTCCTGGGTTCAATCCTCAGTACCACAAAAAATGCTAAATATGACCTTGAACTTGCTTTATTTATTTATTTATTTATTTATTTATTTATTTATTTATTTATTTATTTTGGTCCTGGGGATTGAACTCAGGAGCATTCTACTTCTGAGCTACACCCCAAGCCCTTTTCAGTTTTTAATTTGAAACAGGATCTTTCTAAGTTGCTAAGATTCTCACTAAGTTGCTGAGCTTGGCCTCAAACCTGTGATCTTCTTGAATCAGCCTCCCAAGTACTGGGATTATAAGTGTGCACCACCACAGCCAGATCCTTTAGCTCTTTAAGACAGAACTCACATCTTGGTTATCTTTGTACAATCCTAATATTCATTCATGAAAGTTTCTTTCATATGGTAGGTATTCCATGACTATCTATATAAAATGTTTAAATGTCCAAGTCTGAAGAATAGGCTATAAGAAAATTGATGAGTCTTTCATGTAGTAAGGACTAAATGCAGGTGTATTGAATAAATGAATGAATGATTTCATAAATGGTATACTTTGGTGGAAACAAATTTCACTTTAGAAGTTACAAGTAAAGTTGCACATTTGTAAGATAAGAATTATAAGACCTTGCCCTTCATACCTTACAGGTAATATGTTGGTATCAACTTAGAGAATGCATTTTCAAATATTTAATTCTAAAATTACTAAGTGCTAAGCACATATAAATTCTTTAATATAATTTGGATAAATTATATATAACTTGGCAATATGTTGATAACAGTACTGAAGTTCAAGGAAGGAGAATCACCTGTGAAGTACTTCTGAACATCTTATAAAAATAAAAAGTTATAATGGTGTCCTAAATATATTAGACCTCTTTAAATTTGGAGTACCTACTAGTTTGCAGATTAAATTATACCCACCATTTGCCAATGGACTCAAGAGAACATGTTTGCATCATCAGTGCCCTTTGATTGTGAGCAGACATGTGTCTTCTGTGTCTTTCCAGGGTTTATCTGCCACTTCTAAGGTTTCTACTTAGTGATCAGGTTCAGAAAAGCATTAAGCAAGTCTGTGGTACCAGTTTCTATGGAAGTTCATTCAGCCATGTTATATGATTAAAATGTCATAATGTTTAAATACTTGCAGGCATACAAAAATACATTTGATGATGTTTGGAACAAATCTGGCAAAGAATTAACTACAACAGGGGTCCAGAGGATTGTTCTGTGTGGATTTTTTATCAGAAGCTTGAGAGTGGGGATTAGGCAAAAGTGGTTGCCAGTGTATCCATGGTAATGATGATACCTCAGCAGCCATAGTTGGGAGCCATATGCAGGAGGCTTCAAAGACTATATTTATTGCTGAAAGAATATTTCTTGTATTGCCTAAGCACGTGACTTTTACAATGGGTTAAGAGTTCCTGTGAACTAGGCATTGTAGCGCATGCCTGTATTCTCAGTATTTGGGAGACTGAGACAGGTTGATCCCAGGCTTAAAACCAGCCTCAGCAACTTAGCAAGACTCTCAGCAACCTATTGAGAAAAAAAGGGCTGGAGTATAGTTTGGAGGTTGAATGCCTCTCGGTTTAATGTTGAGTACCAAACAAACAAAATAAAGAGTTCCTGTGAGTTTGATGCAATATTATGTCTTTTGGTCCCCAATCTTCCACCAGATAAGTCAAGAAGAAGCTCACAAGCTAGAAGCAAGATTTCCTGTATGAATACTCCCTAATTCATCAGTAGGAGTCAAGTGGTAGCCCTCAAATTCCCTCAAACTACTTGATACTACCGCTACCTACTTCATACTACTACCTGTCCTATATTCCTGTTCATGTCAGCCACCAGAAATGTATGGCTCCATACTTTCTTTATTCTCTGCCCACTAATCTCCTTATGGTTCCACACATTCATTGTCTTTTCTGTCACTATCTCCTCCTTTACTGTCTTATCTCTTTAAATAACTGGAACTTTCTTTTTTTTCCTGTGTTACTGGGATTGAACCTGGGGCATTCTACCTCTGAGCTACACCCCCAGCACTTTCTAATTTTTTGTTTTGTTTTGTTTTGAAACAGAATTTTGCTAGGTTGTTGAGAGTCTCACTAGAGTTCTAGGCTGGCCTGGAATCTGAAATCCTCCTGTCTCAGCCTCCCAAGGATTGGAATTACAGGCATGAACCACCACACCCAGCTATAAATAGAATTTTCTGATGAGTATCCATCAATCATCAGCTAAATTTCCTTTATCCCCTCACACTTCCTTGACTATTTTCATTTTTTTTCTCCAACAGAAATTTTTCTGTCCTTGGAGGGCCCTCCTTTCCTTGTAGCTTCCTTGGTGGATGGCTATTTTCTGTCTCAGACCCCTCATAGCACTGGGTCTGGGTGTAGGGTAGTGTCCACTTTCCTCCTCATTCCCATTTCTGCATAATTGTTTCTAATTTCTGCCTAAGACTTTACAGATTGGGTGGCCTTCATATTATCAAATCCAGTGATCCAGTCTACTTTTCGTTTACTAAGTTCACAGCATTTTACCCAGTTGATCACTCTCCCTTTATATACTTCTTCCCTTGGCTTCCGAGACTCCACATTCTCCTGCTTTCTTCATTCCCTTTGCTGCTTCCTCCTCAGCCCACTGACCTCTAAATGAAATCCCCAGGGTTTAACCTTTTATCTCTTCTCTAGATACACTCACTGACTCAATGTTCTCCTTCAATCTCATTATTTCCTATGCTCTTTATATGTTGATGGCTACAAGTTATATTTCCGTCTCAGATCTTTCTCCTTAACTTCAGATGTATGTATCCTACAGCCTACTTGGCATCTCCATCTGAATGTTAATGAACAAAAGTAACCCATGAATAAACTGAGCTACTAATCTTATTCTCTAGACCTCTTCCTCTTGAAGTCCCTGCAACCTCCACCAATATCAGTTAATGACAATTCCAATCTTCTAGTTATTCAGGTAAAAAATCTTGAAGGTACCCCTAATATCTCTCTCTCTCTCTCTCTCTCTCTCTCTCTCTCTCTCTCTCTCTCTCTCTCTAATGTACATCATCTTCCTGCAAAATATATAAAAAATCTGACCAGTTCTTACAAATTTTACTACTACAACTCTGGTACCAGCACCTGTTACCTCTCACTCAGATGACTGCAGCAGTCTCTAAACTGTTCTTTCTACTTCTGCCCTTTTTTTCTTTGGTACTACAGATTGAACCCAGAGGCATTCTACCTCTGAGCCACACCACTAGTCCTATTTTATATTTGTTTTTGTAGGTTGCTTAGAGTCTCGCTAAGTTGCTAAGGCTGGTCTTGAACCTGAAATCCTCCTGTCTTAGCCTCCCAAGTACTGGGATTACAGGAATACACTACCACATCTGGCTTACATTTCTATTTTTAAGACAGCAACCAATCTTGTTACTCATAGGTAGAACATATAATTTCTGTACGTACAACCTTATAACAGCTTCCTAGCTCACAGTGAATAAAAGACAAAGTTCTTGCAATAACTTACAAGGCCCTACATGATCTTGCCATTTCCTATTTCTCTAACCTCCTTTCCTCCCAGGCCAGCTCCCAAAGCTTTCTTGCTGTTCTTTGTATATTCCAAGCACATTCCTGCCTTAGGACCTTTGCACCTGCTCTTTCCTTTGCATCAAATATTGTTTTCGCAAATATCCATATGGCACATTCCCTCACTTCATTCTCCTCTATCAAAAATGCAACCACACTCTCCTGTTGAAAACTCCCTATTTCCATTCTCTGCTTTATTTTCACCTCAGCACTTATCACTCTCTATCATACTATAGTCTGTCTCTCCCATGAAAATATATTTTGTTTGCAGATCCACTGCTATATACAGAGAATCTAAGGGACTCAAGAAATACTTTCTGAAATAATTATCTTACAACATACCCAGTTCATAGTAGGTGATTAGAAAGTGTTCATTGAATATGGTATGGTTATTTACTGACCAGAAATCCAATTCAGGATTGATCCCTTCTATCCACAGCACATTCGTTAGCACCAGTGTCATTAACCCACATTCACCTTCTAGACCCTCCAACTTCCATTAGTGTTATCTAGGTTGTGTCTCAATCCTGCTCAGCCATCAGATAGCATTCCACCCACACTTATCATGTGTTCTGAGTTAGGATGACACTTTATGTTATATCAGTTCTTTCCTCAATGCCCATAATTAGCATATGAAATAGTACCAAAGGACCTCATTGTGGTCCTAAAAGAACAGTGTTGAGATCATATTTTAAGTCCAAATGGATCATATCTCTCTTGAATGACTTTGGAAGGGCCAAATTGTGAACTATCCACCATAATTTGGAAAGCTGCTAGGAGATAGTTATGTTGAGAACTCTGGAACCCTAGGATTCTGGTCCCCAGAACCTCTTTGGGACATATTATGATAACTTTATTATCATTAACCTTTACTGAGTCCTTACAATGTACTAGGCATGGTTCTATGCATTTTACACAGTTGACACATTGAATTCTCTCAATAACCTAATGAGGTTAGTACTACAAGTATTCTCATTTTAGATGGGAGAAAACTAAACATAGAGAGGTTAAGTGACTCCCAAATTCACATAGTTCAAAAGTAGCAGAGACTGGATTTAAACTCAAATGTTAATCACTACCAGGAAGCCAACACTCTATTAAGCTTCAACCAGAGTTCCAATCCTATGATTCTATCTCCCTTGGATGAGTGAGAAGGAGCAGGAACTAAGCCTTCTGCCCTGACTTCATGGGAATTTGCTTTCCTGCTGTACTTTTCTCCCTCCTCTGCTTTTCTCTATATTGACATGGTGGGCAGGGGAATACTCTGAGCCTCTGGTGACAGACAAGCAAAGATTAGATGCACTTTTCTACCTCTTGCTCAGGCTCATACTTTAATGGTTGGAAGTTTCAAATCACATCCCAAGCTTCTTGGAACTCAAAATTGAGTTATCTGACTCAGTAAAATGTAGCTTTCTCACTTAAAAGGATTTGCCCAAAGGGCCTCTGGGATTTCAAATACACTTAAAAGCAACAACTGTGTTGAATCACAGAATCATAAGGGATTGCATTTCCGCTGGAGAACACACAGGATGTATTAAACGGAGGGGGAAATGTTTGAAGTCCAACAAGCTTTGCGTTTCATCCCACCCAGCACATCTGAAAACTGAGTCATTTGATGAAGGCAAAATACAGCTGGGCTTCCTCATTCTTGGTGTTATTGTGGCCTCCTCTCTTGACATTGAAATGCTATCGCTGCAGGAACTTTTTCACCTAACCTTTTTCTACTGGAATCAGGAAAAGTTCAAAGTCTATCTGAAAGAGAGTAGATTGGGGTGGTGCAGAGCAAATAATCATATCAACAGAAGGCTATTGTTCTCCTTCCAGCAGAAAATGTAATTCTAGACAAAACAGGGAAGAGAAATAGCCTTGCCCAAAGCCTTGAGCTGTTATCAAAGAGGTTACAGGGCCTTCATCTCTTTCCCTGGTGATGCTGTGCAGTGTAGTGTGGTTATGAACATAGTTTTGGGAGTCAAACACATCCATGTTTAATCCTAACTCTGCTCATTTATTTACTCACTGTGTGAGACCTTGGGCAGATTACTCTGCCCCTCAACTTAGATGTTATTTCCTTATGATAAAACAAAGAGAGTTGTTAAGATTCAAGGAGAAAATATTTGGAAAGTGATTCCAATAGTGTCAAACACATAACATTTATTCAATAAATATAAGTTATTACTGTTGTTGGTATTACTGCCTGTCCTCAAATGTCCACTACTCTTTATTCTTTATTACTGAAATCTGCTTTCAGATGTTTAGTCACCTAAAAATAGATTAAAACAATTCAAAGTCTTAATTACTGTCCTAAATCCCCTTTTAAAGACTTTTAATTTTTAAAATTATTTTTTAAAAGGCAATGTCTCACTATGTTGTCCAGGCTGGTTCTGAACTCCTGAGCTCAAATGAAACTCTTGACTCAGCCTCTCAAGTAGCTGGGGCTACAGGTAGGCATCACTGTGCTCAGCTTCATCTTAAATTTTTGAACCCAGAGAAGTGCCTAAGATGGATCTCAGAAGATAAGGAATAATAATAAAAATGCAGAGTCCTCCCAAGAAGCAATTTTGTTCCAGCCTTGTCCAGATATATAAAATAGGACAGTATACTGGAAAAACTACTGGGTTTGGAGCCATATTTGTAGGTCAAATGTAAGGAAACGTCGGTAACTTTGGAACCTTGGATAAATCACTTCAGTACCTTGGATCTCTTCATAACAAATGAAGAGGTTTAGGGGTCTTAGTGTTTTCAAAACATATCTTTTTTTATAGTGAGGATTGAACTAAGAGGTATTCTACCTTTAAGCTATACCCCCAGCTCTTTTTTTTTTTAATTTCAAACAGAGTTTCACTAAGTTGCTCAGGGTCTTGCTAAATTGCTGAGAGTCTCACTAAGCTGCTGAGACTTGCCTCAAATTTACAATCCTCCTGTCTCAGCTTCCCAAGTACTGGGATTACAGGAGTATGACACTGTGCCTGGCTAGCATGACACTGTTAATTCAAATAATGTCTCATATGAAATACCATGTATTTGCAGAGCTCCTCACTTGAGGCCTTGGGAGTATTCTGTGAACCTATAGGCAATGGGAGTCACACAGTTCATCCTACTCAACACTATGATCACCAGATATCTCCTGGGTCTAATTCCCTAGGCTGGATGGCTATTTTCTTAAATATCAGGCTAGAATCCCATCATTCTCTGAATTTGCTCTATTTATACCTATCTTTCATCATGGTCTTCCTCATAGTTAAATTGTATTCTTGTTTCTCTTCCCCATAGTATCTATATCAGTGATCATAGTCTCTCACTCTTAGACCATTCTAAATAGCAACTTTCTTTCACTTTATCTCCATCTATGTATATTTATATCTATATCTATCTTTCTATCTATATCTCTCATATTTTTCTTCATATATATTCTATATATTCTCTATTCTCTCTATATATTTTGAGAGAGAGAGAGAGAGAGAGAGAGAGAGAGAGAGAGAGAGAGAGAGAGAGAGAGAAAGAGAAAGTATAGTGGCCCAGGCCTGTAATCCCAATACTTGGGAGGCTGAGACAGGAGTATTGTGGGTTCGAGGCCAGCCTCAGCAACTTAATGATGTCCGCAGCAATTAAGTGAGACCTTGTTTCAAAATAAAAAAAAATTGGGCTAGGAATATAGTTCAGAGGTACAATGTCCCTGGGTTCAATACCTAGTGTTACAACACATATCTATATATTCTGAAATCTTTCTAGGTAAACATGCATTCTCTAGCTCCCAGTAAACTCCATTACTTCCTATTACTTTCTCTTATCCATGTTGCACATTTATATTACTTGTCTGGCTCTCAAAACATCTGAATTTATGATGTCAGATCTTTGTGTCATTCAGTGTCTTGCTAAAGTCTAGCTTTTGGACTCTTCTCATTGCTCTCATCCCAGTGATCCTGTTGTACTTATAATATAGTTGTAAAGATAAAATTAACAAATATAGGAAAAAGTAAAGACAAACTTAGAAGAGTTTAGTTTTGGAGAACTGCTTACAAAAAGAGGGCAGCCAGTCAACTTCTTCTGCATCTTTCATAAATACTTACAATAAGTATACAATCTCTTCTTGATTGAGTGGTCAAATATGTCATCATGGAGTAGAATTAATTTGGAAATATTCTACTTAACAATCAAAATCAGTAGTGTATTAAGATAACACTAATTTCAATTAAGAAACGGCCCCCCCAAATTTCAAAAGCTTAACACAATAGAACTTAATTTCTTACATACAAATGCAGTGTGGGTGTATTTGGTATATGGAAAACTTAAAAATCCTCACATTTTAAAGTGATTTTGAGTTTCCAGAAGAATTGCAAAGATAGTACAGTTTTCACAAGCTCTCTCCCTAGCTTCCCCTAATATTAAGTCTTATACAACCATGGTGTTATTAAAACTATGAAATTAACATTGATACAGCACTATTAACTAAACTACAGGCTTTAATCAGATTTCACAAGTTTTTCTTTTAATGCCTTTTTTTTCCATTTCCATGTCTAACCCAGGAGATGATACTGCATTTAGCAGTTACATGTCTCTCGTCTTCTCCGATCTTTGATGGTTTCACAGTCTTTACTGCTTTTTCATGGCTTCGACACCTTTGAAGAGCAGCGGGCAGGTGTTTTATAGAACATCTGCAATTTGAATTTGTCTGATAAATTCTTGTGATTAGATTGGGTTATGGGTTTTGAAGGAAATACTATAGAGGTAAAGTATCCTTCTTATCACATCATATTAGGGGTACATGAAACCACTTAACTTTTACTGATAATTAGCTTTGGTCCCCTAGTTAAGTCGGTGTCTGACAGGTTTATCCACTATCAAGTTACTATTTGCTCTATTCTTTGGAAGCAAGTTACAATGTCCAGCCCTTACTCAAGGCAAAGGAAATTAAGCTTCATTTTTTGGAGGAAGAAGGACCGAAGAATGGGTGAGCATATATTAATACAATCACATTAGTAAATAAATATTTAGGGGCAACTATTTTGAGTCTCTGCAAACATCATTTTTCACTCTATAGTTTCTTCCATTAATTTTAGTATTCATCAGTGGGTTCTGCCTGCAGCAATTATTATTGTGTTGTTCTAGTACTGATTTTCTATTTTTCTCATTCCTTTGACATTAATTATATGGAATTATATTATAACAAGTTTTTCTTTTCTCCTCATTATTTATTCAATTATATCAGTATGAAATCATGGGTACTTATTTATTTTTGTATTATAATCCAAAATTAATTTTATTTATTTCGTTGCTCAAATTATTCCAGGTTTGGTCATTAGTTCAACATTTAAGTTGGTCTTTGTGCCCTTTTGACATGCTTTTATCTTTTAAAATGAATTTCCTATTTACTTTTACCTTTATTTATTTATTTATTTATTTATTTATTTATTTTTAGAATGTTTTGAGAGTAGTGTCACCTTATCTACAGTTTTGCTTCCCACAGTTCCAAATATGTGTAGTTAACTGCAGTCTTAAAATATTAAGTGGAAATAAAAAATTCACAACTTTTAAATAACTTATCATAGCATATTGTTATAATTATTCTATTAATAATTATTATTGTTAATATTTCACTGTTCCAAATTTATAAATTTACCCTTATGACAGATATGAATGTATAGGACAAAACATGGTCTAAACAAGGTTCAGTACTATTCGTAGTTTCAGGCATCTGAGGAACCTCCTAGAACATATCCTCTGTGAATAAAGGGATGAGTTACTGTATATTTAGTCACTACAGATGCTCCAGGGCCACTCTCTGCCTAAACCCTAAAATCAGGCTAAATTTAGCTCAAACTATTTTTAATTTTCATTGACTTTTCCTGTTTGACCTATAACTTATTTAGAAGTGTGTTATTTCCAAATTTTTGAGGGCTTCATGAATAGCTTTCTGTTATTAATTTCTACTTTGGTTTCTCTATGGTCCAAGAACATACTGTGTATAGCATTTATTTTTTAGATTTAGCAAGGTTGGAGAAAAGAGGTTCTGAGAAAGGACATTGTCAGGACAACCACTATTTGGTAGAGACGGAGTGCTTAGACAAATTTCCTCCACATTACTCTTGTTTTTTGGTGGTGTGTTTTTTTTTTTTCATTTTAACCTTAACTTTTAAACGGCTCATAGCCAAGCCTATGGTATTTTAGGGAGTGGGGAGAAGGACTGGGTGCTTGAAGGAAGAAGGTAAGGAAATGGACAAGAGAAAAGAAAGGGGTTTAAAAGATGCAATGTATTTCCAACTTTAACTTTAAAACTTTTTTCAAGGGTAGGTGAAGGAAAGCAAGAAAATATGTGACCATGAAGCAAATGCTTAGTCTCAGAGATCAGAGGTTTAAAGAAAACCCCAAAAGGAAAGAAGAGAAAGAACACAATATACTGAATGAAAGAGAAGTCCCCTAATACCCTTCCTGCTTATTCTTCCATTGATTGGGCCCACCTTACCATATGCTGGTTGTTTTCCATTAAAGCCAAACTAGACTTAGTGCAATCAAATTTGGACTGTCCATATGTCGAGTGTAGATATTCATAACTGATTGTATATTGGCCCCAATTCAGAAATTAGAGCAAAAAGTACTAACTGGCTCCAAGGATTACCAAGGATCTGTGATTTCAACACACAAAGGAACCTACACAGGTGACTGTGTAGAACCTCAGCACAAAGGTCACACTGTGGTCACAACTGACTAACCTTAAACAAACAGTCTGGAAGATCCCTAAGGTTACAATCATTTACATTTCTACCTGTTGGGGTCTTAGCCCGGCCGGAAAGACCCCGCCTCTAGATGGCAGAGCGCCAGAAGCGGCTGCAGGTGGTAACATTCTAGGGCTGCGCCACGCCAGAGCGCATGCACCAGCACGCCCGGCTTGTGGCCGGCCCAGGTGAGAGCTGTATGAGGTACCTCGTGGCTCAAGTCCTGCGTGGCTTTAAGAGCCTCCACCTCTCACCTCTCGCCCGAGAGAGGAGTTGCCGGAGAGTTGCTGGAGAGAGAGCTGTTGTTGCTGGAGAGTAGTAGTTGCTGGAGAGAGGGTTGCTGGAAGGTTGCTGAGAGGTTGGTAGGGTGCTGGCTGGAGAGAGAGATTATTGGGAGTCTGTTGGATTATTGTAACTGCTACTGTTTGGATAGTGTCCTTGATCCCAGAGAGAGAAAGAGATGTATAATAAAGAGAAGTTTAACCAGCAACATTTAGTTATCGTCTCCATTGGGGCCTCAGGGTTGAGAGTCCAGCTTGGGGGATGATAAGGTCGCAGTTTCGAGGTTCCCCATATGGGCTACCACTTATCGTCCCCCAAGCTGGACTCTCAACCCTGAGGCCCCAGTAGAGAGGATAACTAAATGCTGCTGGTTAAAACTTCTCTTTATTATACATCTCTTTCTCTCTCTGGGATCAAGGACACTATCCAAACAGTAGCAGTTACAATAATCCAACATACTCCCAATAACCTCTCTCCAGCCAGCACCCTACCAACCTCCCAGCAACCTCCCAGCAACAAAACCTCCTTCCAGCCAGCAACCCTTTCTCCAGCAACTACGACTCTCCAGCAACAACAGCTCTCTCTCCAGCAACTCTCCAGCAACCCCCCAGCAACTCTCCAGCAACTCCCCTCTCGGGCAAGAGGTGGAGGCTCTTAAAGCCACACAGGGCTTGAGCCACGAGGTACCTCATACAGCTCTCACCTGGGCCGGCCACAAGCCGGGCGTGCTGGTGCATGCGCTCTGGCATGGTGCAGCCCTAGAATGTTACCACCTGCAGCCGCTTCTGGCGCTCTACCAGACGCCATCTAGAGGCGGGGTCTTTCTGGCCCGGCTAAGACCCCAACATCTACCCATAGACATAACATCAAGAGAATGCCAGCCAGGCATGGTGGCACACACTGGTAATCCCAGTACTTAGGAAGGTGAGACAAGAGGATCACAGGTTCAATACTAGCCTTAGCAACTTAGCAAGACTCTAAGCAACCCAGAGAGACCATTTTCAAAACAAAAAGTAAAAATTTAAAAAATGGACTGAGGATGTAGGTCAGAGGTAGAATGTCCCTGGGTTTAATCTCCAATATGATGAGAAAAAAAGAGCATATCAGATGTATATGTAGCCCCTTGTTTTTAATTTATCCAAGAGAAAGTTCCTCTGCTTTCCTTTGACCAGATTTCTTTGTTGCCAGTTCATTAAACATGCCAGAACATTAATTATTTTATCCTATCTAGCCATTTGCTCTATTATGAGCTGTGTATGGTTAAATATACTCACTTTTTGATGCTGTTTGTGAAAATGATATCTTGTCTCATTTAAAATTTTTTTTCATCTTTTTATAAGTCAGCTGTTCTTATTGTTTACATAATTTGATATACTCAAGAAACATTTATGTTTATACTATCTACCAAATAAGATATGGTCTTGCCCTTAAGAAACATTATGGTGGGAGAGAAAAACATGTAAATGAAAAACAAAACAAAACAAAACACAGTAACATAGCAATGCTAGGGTAAAAGTATGAGGGGCAAATTATGGGCACATAAAGGAGGTAAGAATGATTTCTTTCTACATCACTGTATTAGAAAAGGAGGAAAGGCTAGAGGTAGTGATGTTTGTGTTAATCTTAGAAAAGAATAGGTGTTTTCCCAGTAAATGAAGTATAAGAAGTAGCGGACAGAAACAATGAACAGAAGCATGAAGACATGAATGTTACATGGCATCAATGTGCTTATCCTGTTCAGATAACGCTCCTGCTAGAGAGTTCTTATGACTAGAACAAAGGAAATCATGAGAATAAGGGTTTGTAACCACATCTGAGACTCCAGAGGTAGTAAGTGGAAAAAAGGAGGCCTTATATGACATGATAAAGGATTTGAACTTGATCCTAAGGTCAACAGAGTGTTATTAAAATTTTAAGTAGAATATATATTATCAATGCAGATTTTAAAAAAATGGCAAGGTAGTGTAAGAATAGAAAAATTATTGAAAATATAATAGAAAATCTATAAACAAGCCTGTGTATTTAAGAGAATTTAATATCTTATTAAGGTAGTATTTCAAATTTATAGGGAAAGGAAATTATATTAAAAAGCCAAATAGCCTGTCGTCATTCTATTAGGGGTAGAATCCCTATTCTATCAGTTAATGTCTGTATGAATTAGTCAAATGATAACCATTTGATGCCTTCTTTGCTTCCTCTTTAAAATGTTTTGTTTAATCCTTAAAACATACCTGGTAAGGTGACATTAAATTGGATGGTATCTGGCCCAAGTGCTTTTTAATAAATGTTAGTGGTAATTATATTACTATAACGGCAAGATGGCTATCCATTTAAAAAAATATGTAGATCTCTTCCTCACATGATTTATGAGAATATATTTCAAGTAGATAAAAAACCTAAATTCTTTTTAAGCTATGAAGTATTAGAAAATACATGAAGATAAATGTGTCTATAACATTTAGATAGAATACTTAAGAAATAATATTTAAAAGGCATAAAGGAAAATGATGTTTAAATATATTACAATTATAGATATTTATGGAAGACACTTTCATTCCAAAAACAATTGACTGATTAGATTTTTCAACATTAATAAAGGTGTTGTCATGTCAATTCGAGTACAATTAGATATAACTATTTTAGATAGCTGTTTGGCAAGGTCCTTTAAAATAAAAACTGCAAGTTAGGTATTTGGAAGGGTGAGACAGGAGGACCACAGGTTCAAAGCCAGACTCAGCAACCTAGTGAGATCCTGTTTTCAAATAAAAAATAAAATAGGGCTTGGGGTATAGCTTGGAGGTAGAAAGCTCCTGGGTTCAATCTATACCAAAATAAATAAATAAATAACTGAAGCTATCCTGTGAGCCCAATTCTCCAATTCTACTTTTTGGTTACTTATAGGTATCACATATGTGATTTACTTTAAAATGTCAGCATTATCAATGTAACATATATGTGTAAAGAAACATGTATATGGAAGCATATAGAAAGATGTTTACTGCACTGCTGTTTGTAATAAAGAAAACTTTAAACAATCTACATGTCTATCAAAGATAACAAGGAAGTGTCAGGAACATTTAAAAAGAATGAGGTAGGCTTAAATGGGAATAAAGTGTTGGAATAAAGGTTTTTCTAAAGCTAGGCATGGTGATATACGTCTGTAATCCCAACTACTCAGGGGGCTAAGGCAGGATAGTAAGTTTGAGGCCAGCCTGGGTAAACTAGCAAGACCACATTTCAAAATAAAATACAAGAAGGGCTAGAGGTGTCACTCAATGGTAGAATGCTTCCTAGTATACAAAAGGCCCTGGGTTTGATCTCCAGCATATCTCTCTCTCTCTCTCTCTCTCTCTCTCTCTCTCTCTCTCTCACACACACACACACACACACACACACACACACACACACGTAGAAATATTTTTCTAAAGAACATATGCAAGTGGTCAAAAAGCACATGAATAGGCAGGTATTCAATATTACTAATCATTATGGAAATGCAAACCAAAATCACAATTAGATATCACTTCACATCCTTTAGAATGGCTATTACAAAAAAAAACAGAAAATGATAAGTTTTAGCAAGGATGTATAGCAATTGGAAATGTGCACTGTTTAGGGGAATGTAAAATGGTAGAGCCACTATAGAAAACAGTATGGCAGTTCCCCAACAAGTTAAAACTGGAAATACTATATGATCTAGTAATTCCTCTTCTGGATATATATCCAAAACTGAAAACAGGATGTTCAAGAGATATTTGCATATGCATATTCATTGTAGCACTATTCACAATAGGCAAGAGGTAGAAGTAACCCATGTCCACATATGAATGGATAAATAAAATACATACAGTGAAATGATTCAAACTTAAAGAAAGGAAATTCTGATACATAGATGAATCTTGAGAACATTATGCCAAACGAAATAAGTCAGTTATATGAAGATAAATTAATACATAATTTCAACTATATGAGGTATGTACTGTAGTCAAATTCATAGAAAGAAAAAGTAGAAAGGTGGTTGACAGGGCCTAGGCAGTGAGAGAAATGACTTGTTTAATGTATATGGAGTTTCAGTTTTGCAAGAAGAAAAAGAATTTGGAGATTGTTGTACAACAATATGAATATGCTTTAAACAACTGAGCTGTATACTTTAAAATCATTAAGAATGGGAAATATTGTTATGTGTATTTTTCCACAACTGATATAGAGCAGCTTTTTTTTTTACTGGGTATTGAGCCCAGGGGCATTCTACCTCCAAGCTATACCCTCAGCCCTTTTAAGTTTTTATTTTGAAACAGGGTCTAGATTGCTGAGGGTCTCACTAAGTTGCTGAGGTTGGCCCCAAACCTGCCATCTTCCTGTCTGAGCTTCCCAAATACTATGATTATAAGCATGCACCACCACACTCAGAAAAGTAGATCTTTATTTTTAAAATAAACAAATTTGGTAAGGTTTATTTTATGGTCCAGAATATGGTTAGCTTTGATAAATAAGGTTACTGCTGTAATTCATTTTTTAAATGTTTTTATTCATTTTTGAGGCACTGGGGATTGAATTCAGGGGTGCTCTACCACTCTATGAGGTCAGATCTATTATGCCCATTTAATAGACAAGATGACTGAGAATTAGAGAGATTAAATAACTTGTCCCAAAGTGCTAGTTGATGGAAGTGAGGTTGCAATTTAGATCTGTCTGAATCTAAAGCCAGAATTTCCCAAAGTGGGTTCTATGAAACACTATCTCATAAAATACTATACACACACACACACACACACACACACACGCACGCAATACAAGTGTGCATGCACACACACATGTTCCATGGTCAAATCAATCTGGTAAAGTCTTGCATATCTGATTCCATAAATAGTTCACAGATACCAGCATATGAAAAACTCTAAAGGTACTTTAGGAAATAAACTTGTTTAACACAAGATTATTTCCTTCCTTCCTTCCTTCCTTCCTTCCTTCCTTCCTTCCTTCCTTCCTTCCTTCCTTCTTCCCTCCCTCCCTCCCTCTCTCCCTCCCTCCCTCCTTCCCTTCCTTCTTTCTATCTTTCCTCCCCCCCTCCTTATACTTAAAAAGACAGACATTTGTTCTCCCATAGTTCTGGATCCTGGAAGCCCAAGATTAAGGTTTTAACAAAGTTGGCTTCCTCTGAGGCTTCTCTCCTTGACTTGTAGATGCTGTATTCTCCCTGTGTCTTCATGGTCATTGCTCTGTACACACAGGCATGGACCCCCTAGCTATTTCATCATGGATCTTTTATTCCCTATTACACTACTCATAGACTATAAAGAGTGTTTATTTCACACACTTTTATTCACACACTTGGTAAAATACTGCCTAATACTACTCAATCTCTAAACCAGAGGGGGTCTTCAATGCCCAGGCTCTCTGGGATTCTGTTCACTTATCATTAGTACAGATGAAAACAAAGAGAATGGCCTAATCAAATTAGCTAGTGGCTCAAAGTGAGGAAGAAAAGCTGCTATACTAGATAACAAAATGAGGATTTAATAATCTGGAACAATGGACAGAAGTAAATAAGATAAAATCTGACAGGGATAAATGTAAAATCCTGCAGTTAGGTTAAAACAAAAATCAATGACATGAGTACAATTTAGGAGGAAGCTTGATTTCACAGTAGTTTGTGTGAGAAAGCCTGGGGGATTTAATTGATCATAAACCCAATACAAACAACTGAAATGCATTCAATAAGCAAGGCAACTACAGTTTTAAATCTGCATGAGTACAAGGCAGTGTGCAGACTGGCAGAGACTGGTATCCATTCTTCTGGCTGATGTGTTAGTCAGAGGGTATCTGGAACATTATGATATTGCTGGCAGTATGCGTTGAGACAGGCAATGAATGGCAATCAAGAATGTACCTGGGTGGCAGACTTAGATAATAAGGAATCCAACAGCCACTACCTTTTGAGCGATAATAGAAACAGGTCAAGCTATATACTCTAGCAAGAGTAGATTCAGGGTACCTGTTGGGAATGGATGACTGTACTGGATATTTTTCATTCACATCTCCCTATTCATTCTAGCCTGCTTCCTTTTTTCTTTTTCTTTTTGCCAGGCTGAAGATTGAACGCAGGGCCTCATGCACACTAGGCCAGTGCACTACTGCTGAGCTACATCTCATCTCTTCACTATTCATTCTGCATTGTGCTTTGTATCCTAGGAGGCTTCCTATACTCTGCCAGTGGAAGGCAACAGGAGTAGATAAGATGTAGGAGGAGTGTAAGACAGGTGTTTATTCCCTTAGGTGACTCCTCTACCTTTAGCTATCTTCTCTGGCTTTAGATAATCTTTCCTTTCCCTTGACCCTTCAGGTGTGGGGCTATGCTCTTTCTAGTTCTGGGGTGCTCCTAAATTTTTTTTAATCCCGCTCATATCTTTTTTTTTTTTTTTTTTTTTTTTTTGCGGTACTAGGGATTGAACTCAGGGGCGTTCTACCTCCAAGCTACACCCCCAGCCCTATTTTTTATTCTTTATTTTGGAACCGGGTCTCACTAAGTTGCGGAGTGCCTCACTAGGTAGCTGAGGCTGGCTGCGAACCCGGATCCTCCGGTCTCAGCCTCCCGAATGCTGGGATTACAAGCGTGCGCCACCATGCCCGGCTCCCACTCATATCTTTATCAATAACCCCTTTATAATTATTTTTTCAATTGCTGCCTGAGTATGTAATTTGTTCCCTGCTGAGACCAGCCCCAGACTGATGCTGAAATTATTAGAATGCTCCTCTTGGAATATTTCAAGGGTCTTCACATGGGAAAGGTCAAATCAAGACAAAAGGGAGGCTGAGACAGGAGAATCATGGGTTAAAGGCCAGCCTCAGAAACTTAGCAAGATCCTGTTTAAAAACATTTTTAAATAAAAATAGGCTGGGGATGTAGCTTGGAGTTTTAATGACTCTGAGTTCTAGCCCCAGTACTTCATCCCCCTAAAAAGACAAGAGGGTGGGAGTCAAAAGGAGATTGGGTTCATATAT
Organism: Graphiurus murinus; assembly: GCA_004027655.1. Taxonomy (NCBI): domain Eukaryota; kingdom Metazoa; phylum Chordata; class Mammalia; order Rodentia; family Gliridae; genus Graphiurus; species Graphiurus murinus. The sequence goes on from PVLC010001962.1 coordinate 69,121, forward strand.
TCATTTATTCACTCACTTGATCTTAGTATATGCCAAGGACAGTGATAAGCAGTGTTCTACTTGCTCACAACAAAGGGAGTTAACTTAAGTAAGTTGGGGAAGCCTTTTCCAAATACTCCCCAAATGAACAGGGATTATAGGGAAAAGAGAGGAGAACCTGGACAGAAATGTTCCTGAAAGAGGAATTTACAGGTGAAAAGGAAAAAGGATTATAGGAGGTGAAAGAAGACCACAATGTCTATAGCTTTTCTCACTTATGGATGGGTAAGAGGAGCACATCCAGGGAGGAGGCTGAGAGGTGGGAGGAGGGCTGAACATGCAGAGGTGTTGTGAACATGGACTTGATCCCAAGGGCCATATGTGCCCATTGGAAGTTTTAAAGCAAAGGAGACTTCAGTATAATTTTTTACACTGCAGAGTGAAGGGAACAAGAAAGTCCAAGAATATTCAAATATAAATCAAGCTGCCTAGTCAAGAAATGAGCAGCCAGATCCTGGAAGCATCCAAGGAGAGACTGGATAATGGTTCCAGGATATTTTCAAGGGGGCAATGGCACTAAGTAGGAGGTTGGACTAAAAGACATCTATGGCCCCTTGTAATTTGGAAAATTCTGAGACTCTCTAGTCTGGCCCCTGTGCTCCATGGTGGAATAAAAGACACAGAGGTTGTAGAATTGGTCCACTGGCATCCCCCTCCTCTTGGGCCTAAAAGGCAAGATACACATCCAGACAGAGCCTCTGGGAATACACAGGCTTTAGTGTTTGTGTTCCTCTCTCATCCCAGTTGAGACAGGAAGAGTCCAGCCACAGCAAGTTCCAAGGCCTGGGTCAGCCAGCATCTGAACTTTGGGCCACCTAATAGTTGGCTCTATAATCTGGGATATTAAACAAGTTCACTATTATTTTTTACTTTTAAAATTAAACCCCAACAAATTTACAAAAGCAGGCATCTCAAGCCCTGGGTCAGTGCCACACTTTGGTCACAGTGGAAGCTGGGCAAATTCTGAGGGCTCTGAAGGCAGAGGTGTCCTGAAGCACAGTGGCCCTCTTGTTTTGGAATTCATTCTCAGGGAACTGGGCTGATCTGTGTGTGATAACGCAGCTGTGTGCAAATGCCAAGGCTGGGGTGATAATTATAGAAACCATCTCATTGTGCTTGAAAGGGGGCCAAGGCATGGCCCTGCCAGAGAGGAGGGTGTGAGGCTGAAAAACTGGCACTGTTTAAAGTAAGTTGGCTTTTGCAGCCAGCACAGACATCTGAGGTGGGCCAGAGAGCCCATGTTCCCATTTCCTATTGGTGGGCGCCCCTAGTGCTCGCTTCTCAGCTCCTAACTCTAGCAATCTCTTTGTTCCCACTGCAGCAAAATTGTGCAGCTTTATCAGGGGGACTCAATTTTCTAGTCACTATTCCACTTGACTTCTGTTCCATGTGCATTATCTTTTGGGCTCCCAAATAGACTCCCCATTTCCCCAGCCCCTGGTTTGGATTCATTTTCTTTAACATTCCAGGTATAGACTATGATTAATCAGAACCCAGGTGGCCTCTGCTCCCTGATACAATAACACACACCAGAAGCAACCTGACTTTCCAGGTACTTCTTGGGGCTTTAAATGAGGACACATTCATTTTGGCTGGGATATCCATTAGCAAAAGATATTTAGAATATTATCAATTTATACTTTGAACTGGAACAATTTAACAAGAAGCACAGGACATGCCACTCTAGTCCTGATTGGATCACTAAGGAGGGATAAGGGGAGAACCCAAGAAGGAGTTGATGTGGGAGCAATGGCCATGAAGGAGGGAGTGAGATAGAGTGAAGTGCATGGGCGAGGGTTTAATTTCTCTCATGGAAAATATGCTATTACCCAAAAGCAGCTTCCTCCACTGGCATTTTTGTTTTTTCCAATAGAAGGAAAGAAGTACAGTTTTATGTAACACATATAACAGGGAAAGTAGAACGGTGACCCTGTGAAAATTACAGCATTAAAAGTAATAAGCCTGCCATTGCCAATAAACCACACAGACATCATACCGTGCTATCTTGAGTATAAAGGTGACATTTTTACAGTTATTCCTATAGTAACTTCTCCCACTCCAACTGCATTTTCGACATCGTGCTCTCAAAAAGAGACTCTGTAAAGTTTGAGGTTTTCTGAGGCATTTTCCTTCAAGGCCCAGGTCAGGTACCCTTGATTCAAGAAATTCCCACAGCCTGAGTTATATGCTCCCCTACACTCTCCCTCCTGGGGAAATTACTTCATTTCTTTGTTTGGTAATTGTTTGCTTTTCTACCCACTAGACTAGGAGCTTCCTGAGGGCAAGAGTAATAATTTATTAATTTCTGAATCCTTGACATCTACCAGCATCAGGCTTTTTAAGTGTTTGTTGAGTTCAATAATTAATAACCTTACTTATTATCCCATGCTTTAAGTCAAGAATAATACTACTGGGGAACAACTAAGTCAGATACCTTGACTAATTCCTCTTACCCCTAAGATGCTATAATATTAGAATCTGCTTTCTTTTCTCTAAGTCAGAAAGTTGATGAATCTCTGAAGCAAGAAAATTATTTGGTTAGATGAGAACATATAAAGGGAAGAAAAAAATTCTGGTAAGCAGAATCCTTCAATTAAACAGGACAGGTGAAGTCTGGCAAAGATAGAATGGAATTTAGGCCTAGGGCATAGGAAGATGTATGCACAAAATTATAGAAAGGCAGAGATATCAAATCTCTTTAAAAAAATAAAAGCCAAGTATTGAAGTATAGAAGTAGTTGTAATAAAAATTCTGACTGCAAGGAGAAACTGGGAACCCTTTCTCCTTTTTTCTGAAAATGAAAACTGATTTCATAAAAATAAGTTAAGGCAGAAAGTGAGGACTCTTTTTTTTTTTTAGGAACAGGGCTCAAAGAGGGCAGAAACAATTGAAGATCAATATAAAATAACTAATTTAGTTGGGGTTTTATTTAAAACATAGAAGTGTAAGCCATTAATATCAATCTTTTGAGCTTTATAATAGGAATAGATAACAAAAATTCAACAAATAGAAAAGGTAAAATATATATGAACTATCATTCCCTATTGTCCACACTTATAGGAATAAGAAAGATTGTTAAAAGAGAAGAAATAGATCAGTGGAGGAGGATTTGGATAAAGTAACAGAAGAAAGAACAGCCCACATCAAACCCACATGGATATAGTAACTTAACTAGAAAAAGGCAAACCACAAATAAAGACCCAGGCAGAGGTTTCCATTACATAGAATCTCCATTTTGTGTTGTGTTAGAATGAGTTAGCCAAAACTTTTGAAATCATGTTTTATTTTTTACCTTCACAATCTCCATTCTTGCTTTCAGAGTTCATGAAAAGCTGTTATTTGCTGTGTGTGCATGTGTGTGAAGAAGACAGACAGATAGATAGATAGATAGATAGATAGATAGATAGATAGATAGATAGATAGATAAACAGAAAATAAAAGGCTTTGTGTTAGTCATTTTTCCATTGTTGTGACAGAATACCTGGTATAAATAACCTAAATGGGGGAATGTTTTATTTTGCCTTATGGTTTCACAAGTTTTAGTCCATGTTCACTTGGCTCTATTGCTTTTGGGCAACATAACATCATGGAGAGGAGCACGTAGTGGAACTAAGCTGCTCACTTCATGGAAGCTGGGAGGGAGGGAGGAAGAGAGGGAGGAAGGGAGGGAGGGGGAGGGGGAGAGAGAGAGAGAGAGAGAAAGAGAGAAGGGGAGAAGAGCCAGGGTCTCAATATCCTCTTAAAAGGCACACTCCCAATGACCTATCATCCTCCCACTAGGCTCCACGTATTAAAGGGTCCATCACCTCCCAATAGTGCTACAGGCTGAATACCAAGCCTTTAACACATGGACTTTTGGAGTACATCCAAACTATAATAGGCTCTTTAAAGGAAGTGTCATTAGAGACTTTGTTTAGAACATTTCAGGAAGAGAATATTATGAGATGTGCGTGCATGTGTGCGTGCATGCATGTGTGTGTGTATTTTACTGGGGATTGAACCCAAGGGCATTCTACCTCAAAGCTACACCCCTAGCCCTTTTTATTTATTTATTTATTTATTTATTTATTTATTTATTTATTTATTTATTTATTTATTTATTTATTTTGAGGTACTGGGGATTGAACTCAGGGGCATTCTACCTCTGAGCTATACCTCCAGCCCTATTTTTTATTCTTTATTTTGAAACCGAGTCTCACCAAGTTGCGGAGTGCCTCACTAGGTAGCTGAGGCTGGCCGCGAACCCGGATCCTCCGGTCTCAGCCTCCCGAATGCTGGGATTACAAGCGTGCGCCACCACGCCCGGCTATTTTTTTATTTTTTGAAATAGGATCTTGCTAGGTTGCTAAGAGTCTCACTAAATTGCTGAGGTTGGTCTCAAATCTGAGATCCTCCTGTCTCAGTCTCCCAAGTACTGGGATTAAAGGCATGAGCCACCATGCCAGGTATATTGTGAGATTTTAAATGTGTCTCTTTATAATATCACTTTGGTTTAAAAGAGACAAGACTGGGTAAGAAAGTCAAAAGATAGCTTTCACTGGCTGTTATTTCTGTCCTTCTGGGTCATTTATTTGCATTCACTTCACATTTGTCAGATCCCAGTGTATGATGAGACTAGAAGGTGCTTATATTGCTTTTAACACACTATTTCCTTCAGACCCAATGGAAATAGGTAAATGAACTCAGCATATAAGGTTTTCTATCTTATGAAAGAGATGTTTAAGGAGAGAATGATGCCTTGATGAAATATAATTAACTATGGCCTACCAGTGTGTCGACTAATAGGTTTATTTTGGGGAAAATAACTGGATGTATTCCATGCTTAACCTTTAAATTGTTCTCTTATGTGGATACATACTGAAGTTGTTCTGCATATAAGCATCTTTGTACACTTTTGTCACCCTTATTATTTTACTTTAAAAATATTTGCCTTTCATTATTTAATTCCACAGTTATTGATTCAGGAAAAGGAAAATATGTAAGATTATGGGCTCATTTTTTTTCATGAGCTTAATGCGTTCATAAATCATTGAATGTCACCTATCACTGACTGCTTCTTGTGCCCATGTTATTGTGCATTATTGATCCACAATGACTTTGTGATAAAATCAAGTTTTTTTCTATCTTTTCTATTGATGCTATATTCAGCATCATTTAAGACTCTGTAACTCAATTGTGCTATTTTGTTTTGCAAGTAAAACATTTCTTGAGTTTATACCATGAGCCAGGTACCATTCTAGCCACTATAAATGAATTGCTGGTTTTGGGGGCACTGCACTACAAAATGGCATCTAATCTTGCTTGTTGATTTATGACTTGTTTCATTTCTCCTCAGCTCACCCATGTGTTTCACTTAAATGCAGCCACTAATACAAAATGTTCTTTAATAAAGGAAAAGACACCTATTTATGTGGGTGTTTTAAACAAACCACCATCAAATATCTACTCCTAACTTTTTTGTCCTGGTCATTTGGTAAAATATGACCAAAAAGCAGCTGTGGTGGTACATGCCTGTAATCACAGTACTTATGAGTCTAAGACAGGAGGATCATAAGTTCGAGGCCAGCCTCAGCAATTTAGTGAGGCCCTCTTCAACTTAGTGAGACCTTGTTTCAAAATAAAAAATAAAATAGGGCTAGGGGCATAGATTAGAGGCAGAATGTCCCTGGGCTTAATCCCCAGTACTACACACACACACACACACACACACACACACACACACACACACACACAGTAATGACCAATACAAATATTTGTAGATTGTGACCTTTTCCAGTCAGGATAGAAATAGTTTAAAAGAGATATTCGAGTTTATTGTAGATCAAAGCTTAGCTATGCTGGGCCTGCACCAGGGGAAGTCAAGGCCTTGAATTTAGATCCCTTTATAAGATAGATGAAATCCCAGTTGTAGCACTATACAGCATCATTCTACTACATCTCAGTAAAACAGAACAATGATAAGATTCTCCATTGTTTTACTTTTTTAGTTTGGCAGTGAGGGATGGAACCCAGGGGCATTGTACCATCAAGTTATGCCCTAGCCCTTTTTATTTTGAAACGGGATCTTGCTAAGTTGCCGAGGCTGGCCTCAAACCTATGATCCTCTGGTCTCAGCCTCCCACATACTGGGATTACAGGCATGTGACACCACACTGGGTACTAATTTACTCTTCTCTATATGAACTAGGTCAGGTCTTCTTTCTTTTCTCTCCCAGTGCTAGTACTCTAGAAGTAGAGGTATGATCCATTTTTCTTAAGGGGATAAAGTTTAGTAGTAGACATAAGAACAATCATTTGACCATTTCATGACCAGTACAAAGTTACCAGTATGTTTTTTACTCCATGCTATATTTTAAACCAAAATATACTCATTCTCTGTGCCTTAAACATGGCAAAAATGATTTTTGCTGGTTATTACCCTAAGGAGAGAAAATCATAACAATATTCTACAAGAAAATATCTAAAACTCTTTGTCTGAAATTTGTATTACTTTTTCTTACTCTCCAAGATTAGGTAATATTGGGAGAATTTTAGATCCTTGAATTCAAGGTACACTAAAATATGAATTGCAAAATGGTATTAAAGTAAACAGAGAATAAAGAAATTGATTCTATTGGAAGTGGGAGACTTGTGACAGAATGTTTCACAGAGAAGACTTTTAATGACTTTAACTGCTTCTTAGCCTACCTCAAATATTTTCACAAAGAGAAGATTATCAGTTATAATGAAAACATCCTGGTATTACAGTGTTTGGATATTTGAGGACAAGGAATAGTTTAATATGGTCCCGATAGCCAAAGAATTATTTTTCATCTAATTCTGAAGCATCACTAGTGGGAAGCAAAAAGGGTATGAGGAGGTAAATCATCAGTATTTATACATACAGCCAGACAATTTCATTGATTCATATCCACAAAACCTGTTAAATCTTCTAGTTATCTATTGCCTTAAATAATGCTGCATAACAATCTCCCCTTACTCTTCTCAAAATATAGCCATGGCTCATGGGTCTGTGAATCAGCTGGGTGGTCCTTATGGTCTGGGTAGGGCTAAGATGATTATACCTGGAAGCGCTCACGAGTCAGTAGTTAGTTGGCTGATTGTCTAGGGCCTGGCTGATCTATGATGACCTAACTTGAAATGACTTTTCTCCATGTAGTCTCTCACTCTCCAGCAGGCGGATCCAGCCTTGTTCACGAAGATCTCTGGGGTCCAAGAGAGCAAGTAGAAGTATTCAAAGCCTTTTGAGGCACAGATGTGGAACTACAACACTATTATCCCACTGCATTCTATTGGGGTGAAAGCAAGTCACAGGACTAGTCCAGTTTCAAGGGTTGAGGGCATAAACTCCAGCTCTCTGTAAGAGAAATTTCTAAGTCACACAGCAAAAGGTATAAATTCAGAAGGGCATTGTCAATTGTGCCACTTTTGCAACCAATCTATTTTGGAGTAGGAAACTTAAAACTTAAAAGTCAGGTATCAGGTAAAGAAAATGCCTCCTAAGTTGGAAAAAAGTTTAAGGTATTTTTGGGCAGTTAGGAGTTGCACCAGGAAATACACACACATACATACATATACACATATATATTATATAATACAATATATAACATATGTAATATATATAATCTTTCATAATGGCACCTTGGAAAATTAAAGATTGTGAAACTAGGTCAAGAGCAAAAATTATATTGGAGTTAGGATCTTGATTTTAAAAAGAATTCAACTTTCTCAAGTTTAGCTCACAGAAGATAGAAAGATAATCTATAAATCTATATCTATATATACTTAAGAGGAGCAGATTTCTTGAGTAAATATACAAAGCTTATTTTTAATCTCTAATTCAATCAATCAAACTGGAAGTCCTAATTTCATAAATGTCGGTTTGGGTACAACACAATGTTTTGTAGTTTGTGATTACAACAACAAATAGAAAGGTAGAAAATAGATCAGTTTCTGAGGAAAATTGTACCTCATTTATTGGAAAGAGAACAAAAGTGACTTTCTGCTGCCTCTTCATGGTAAATAACTTGAATTGTAGTTCAAGTCAAGCACAAAACATGATGCATCCTGCTACCAGCATAGGCTCTGCAGCCTGTTTAATTTTATTTTCAATGTGTTTGACCAACAAATTCTAATTTTTCTCAAGGTATATCCAGACTAGGTTTTTCTAAGCACCACTTGGGCAGATAAAATGAGCACTGTCCTAAGAATACAAGAAATATAGAAAGTGGGGTTATAATTCTTGTATTAATGCTACATGCCCTTGATTTGTCTACACCCTGATTTCCTAGATCACTTAATAGCAATGTTTTAAGCCTTTCCTGCATAAATGCTCTAAGTACAAAAGAAATCACATTCAAAAAGTATTTAATAGCCAGGCGTGGTGGTGCACGCTTGAAATCCCAGCATTTGGGAGGCTGAGACCAGAGGATCCGGGTTCGCGGCCAGCCTCAGTTACCCTAGTGAGGCACTCCACAACTTAGTGAAACCCTGTTTCAAAATAAAGAATAAAAAATAGAGTTGGGGGTATAGCTCGGAGGTAGAATACCCCTGAATTCAATCCTCAGTACTGAAAAAAAAGTGTTTAATAATTGTTGGGAGAATAAATTGGCAAAATATTGAAGAGGGTAGTTTTGGCATCAAAAGCCTTAGAATTGTGTACAACCAGGGATGTGCAAAAAGCTTTTGCTTCAAGGACACTCATTGCTCTAATTTCATGATGGCAAAAATACTAGAAACAACCAAAATGACATAAATTAGGGGTTTAGATAAGTAAATTACAGTAGATCTATACATTGAAATGCTAGGCAGCGGTGAGAAATGATGATGCAGAGAATTTTATGAATATGTGCTGAATAGTTTCTATGTCACTAAATGAAAAAGCATGTAACAAAATAATGTTTTGTATAATTACATTTTAAAATTAAATATGCATATAAAAAGGATGAGCAAATATGTGCTAAAATGCTATTAGTGGTAAACTATGTCAGAGATCAGTATGGATTTCTTATTTTTGCTTAACACTATTTTCTACATGTATTAATTTTACATATAACTTTCATTTTTTCTTATTACAAAAGATTTATAGAATAGAATTTATAAGTATAAAGCATTTTATACTTACCTCTTGAATCAGGACACTATAATAATGAGAACTCAAATTCAAAACCCTGCATCTTTAAGAGCTTTGCCAACTGATATTTGTCCTTGTCACAGACAAAACACTTTTGTATTTATGTTTACAACATTGAAAAATGCACAGTATCCTACAGCACAAGGAGGGAGATTTATAATAAAGTCCTTCATCTCAGTGTATGAGGGTACCTGTAAATCATTCAACAGACTCACATTAAGTATAAACCTCAAAGCAGCAGATGTATCAAACAACAAAATTTGAGCATGTCTGCACTATCTGCATCTTTGTTTCTCTGTGTAAGCATGCATGTCTTGCTAAATTCTATTCCAGAGTCATCTTATTGTTCATTCAACATATATTTATTTTGGGACTATATATTATCAGCAGAGCCTGGTACTATGGTTTTGAAAAATCAGGTTGCCAAAGGCTTCTTGGAATCAGAGTCCTCACAAATACTAAACAATGCTTTCAGGATAATGCAGGTCCTATACACAGTATCAAATAAGCAAAATACATTTAACTTGTTTTATGGTTTGAATGGGAAAACACATGCATTGAGTGACTAAGAACACGTGTCATCCATCCATTCTTTCAACAAGATTTATTTTGAATGTACTGATGATGGGTAGCTTGCTGTACAAAGTAGCATATGATTAAGAATAAATCAATGCCAAATTCTGTAATTTAGGGAAAGAAGAGAGTAATCTTAGTCCCAGAATACTTGCCTCAGAGCTAGAAGGGATGGCAAAAGCTTCTTGTCTACACAAAGTTAGCATGACTTTACAATGTTGGAAACTAAGTATAGTAGATGGGAAAGGCTTCCTAGTGGAAATAGAGCTTAGAGTGGGATTGAAATGATAGGTAGAAGTTGGTGGAGAAGAATGACAGAGGGTTTTTTAAGCAGAAAAAACAAAGGACCTGTACTGAGAAAAGGAATTACCCAAGACAAGACTAAGATGTAACAGCAGGAGCTGAGCATTTACCCAAAGTCCAAACAGAGAAAGGTTCTCTATTGTTCACAACATATCCAAGGTATCAGAAAATGGAATTCTTGTGGTAATTATTCTTCCTCAAAAGAGAGGTGGAGAATAAACAGTTGGAAATAGTTTGTCATCCTTATTCCTTAAAATAATATGTAAGAGTTAATAATGAACAATAATGAAATACTATAGACTGGAGAAAAATTCCTATAGATTTTCCAACTGTGGTTACTTCGAAAATCATGTTTTGGATCAGGAATCAAAGAATTGATGAGATTTCTGGCTCTACCACTTACCAAAACACTAAGTCTTCTTTGAGTTCTATATCTTAGGAGGATTTCTTTATTTTCAAATAGAATAATCACATTGCCACTTCTGGGCAGGAGAGAGCAAAAGGGATCAGATTCATGTTCCACTGAAACATAAAGGAAACCAGACACAATATACAAAACAATGGTGTTTCAATCTCTGGAAATCAGAAAATGAAGGGCAATAAGCCCTGAGAAATGGAAATAACGAAAGTAAAACCTGTGATTGCCAAAACTTGTTGTAAAAGAATGTCTAGGCCATGGTGCAGAAAGGAGAACGTAGGCAGAGCCTAGAGGTCTTACCATGTCAAGGAGATAGTTTAAACTCTGGAGGTACCAAGGCAACTAGAGATAGCTGGACATAATTCCAGAAAGGAGAGAGGTGCATATAGGGAGAGCCCTGAAACCTGAAGTGAGTTCTGCTCCAGCACTCAGCAGGGTATCAATCAAAATATGTAATGTGAATAAACTACCTGAGGCTGGGGAGAGATCCATCTGATAGCATTAGAGAGAATAGTACCTGGCATTCACACCAAACCAAGAATAATGTGTTATTACCAGCTAGGGTAGGAAAAGTCATAATTCATGGAGCACCGACTGAAGTATCCAGGAAGTGCTTGACTCAGTAATGGGAAATAATTAGCTCTGGTAGAACACTGTACCTAACCTGTTTAACAAATCATAAAAGCACTATCTGAAGAGATTAAATTATTTCCAAATAACATCACTATATACCTGGATGAAGCTTAAGAATACTCGTAGAAATACAGGAATATAGAAAATCTAACAATGTAAAATTTGTAATGGCTGGCATCAAATCAAATATTTCAAGGCATGGAAATAAGCAGGAAAATAAGACCCATAATGACCCAATATATGTATAATGATCCATAATCAAATCTGATTCAGAGCTTATCCAGATGTTGGAATTAGCAGATGATAGCCCTAAAATAGTTATTATTACTTTGTTCTGTATGTTCAAAATATTAAGTGGAATCATGGAAGACATAAAGAATCAAACTTCCATATCTGATAAAAACATGGAGACTACCATGAAAAATATTATGTCTAAGATGGAAAAAATGAACTAGATGGAATTGTCAGAAGATTAGAAGTGACATAAGTAAAGATTAGTGAATTTCATTTGTTTTTCTTTTTAAAAAATTATTTTTTAGTACTGGGGGATTGAACCCAGGGGTGTTTTACCTCTAAGCTACACCCCCAGCCCTTATTATTTTTATTTTGAAACAGGGTCTAGGTAGAGAGTCCCCCTAAATTGCTGAGATTAATCTTGAACCTACAATCCTCCTGTCTCAGCCTCTCAAGTACTGGGTATACAGGCATGTGCCACCATGCTCAGCTAGAGTAGTGAACTTTAGAATATAGCACTAGAAACTACTCACAATGAAAAACAGAGTAAAACACAAAGAGGAGGGGGAGGGGGAGGGGAAGGAGAGGAGGAGGGCAAGGAGAGGGGGAGGAGAAGGAGAGGGAGATTGGGAGGAGGAGGAGGAGGAAAAAGGAACACAAGTAAGCTATGAGATAATTTCAGTCAATACAAGAGATGTGTAATTGGTGTCGCTGAAGAAGAGGAAAAATGTTTTCTTTAAAATTAAAAAAAATAGGTGTAAAATTTTTTCTACATTTGATGAAAAGTGTAAACCAAGAAGCTCAGCGAACCCCAAACACAAGAAATGTATAAGGAAACTATTCCAAAGTCCATCAAAATCAAATTGATCAAAACAAGTAATAAAAAGAAAACCTTAAAATCAGCCAGAGAAAATAACACATGTACAACATAAATTCAAATACAGTGAAGCAACAACATCTATAAAGTACTGGAAAAATAAACCATTTCTACACTCAGTCAAAACTATTTTTATTTTTTTCATATTTTATTGGTATATTATGTCGCGCGCTTGAGTCCGTCCAGCGGAGAAAACACATGACAACAGGTTCCTTCTGCGAGAAGCTTTACTCAGGATTGCTTATGCTGTATAGATTACAGAATCTTCATGCAGGTAATGGCGCCCAAACCCAGAACAACAGAGGCTTATATGTCTGCTTCTGGCCAGTCAGGACCTGACTCGTATCTGAGCTCCAATTGGTCAGGAAAGCTAGCCTGCACATAAGCTGACATTGCTGTCTTACCACAACGCCTTATTAGGAGTTGTTTACTGCACTGAGGTACTTCCTCCAGTCGCCATCTTTAGGGCGCAGCAGCTTCACCGCTCCCAACAATATTATAGTTTCACATCATAGTGTAGTTCACAGTGATGGTGACATCCATGTATACCGCACTTGGCGAGCTTTCCCCCAGCTCTCTCCCTACTCTTCCCCTTCCCCCATACATGATACTGAGGTTGGCATTGGTATTCTCACATATGTACATAATGTCCATGAAACTGTTTCCTTCATTGATCCTCCCTCTCGCTCATCACCTTCCCTTAGACCACCTCCCTGACTCCACTGAAGTTTCTCCTCCATTTTCTGAAGTCTCTCTGGTACTATCTCTAGAAAATGAAAGCCAAATTGGGCATGGTAGCACACACCTGTAATTCCAGTACTTGGGAAGCTGAGACAGGAAGATCACAGGTTCAAGGACAGCCTCAGCAAATTAGGCTCTCAGAAACATGGTGAAACTCTGTTTGAAAATAAAAAGTAGAGTAGGGCTAGGGGTATGGCTTGGAGGTAGAACACCCCTGGGCTCAATTCTCAGCAACACACACACACACACACACACGCGCGTGCACAAAAGCCAAAAACAAAGGTTTTTGTTTGATACTGAGGAGTGAACTCAGGGCTATTCTATCTCTGAGCTATAAATCAAGCCAGTTTTTCATTTTTTTGTTTTGAAACAGGGTCCCACAAGGTTACTGAGAGTTTTACTAGATTGCTGAGTCTTACTAGTTTGCTGAGTGCTGAGGTTGGCCTTAAACCTGCAATCATCCTGTTTTAGCTTCTCAAATACTGGAAATACAGGTGTATGCCACCATGGCAGGCAGAAAATCTTTTAAGATTTAACATTGAACTGGGCATGTTGGCACACCTCTGTAATCCCAATACTTGGAGGCTGAGACAGGAGGATCACAGGTTCAATGCCAGCCCTAGCAATTTAGCAAGCCTCTCAGGAAGTTAGCAAGACCCTGTTTCAAAACAAAAATAAATAAATAAATAAAGTAGGGCAGGAGTATAGCTCAGAGGTAGTAATGCCCCACCACCACAAAAAAAAAAAAAGATTTAACATTGAAAGAATTAATCACCATCAGACCTGAAGGAAGTCCTTAATACAGAAGGAAAAATGATACTAGAAGGCAATATGAATCCATACAAAGGAATGAGCAGCACTAAAATGATAATAACCTGGGTAAATTTAAATCTTTTGAAAAAATAACTGACTACTTAAGCAACAAAATATATAAATCCACAAACAAACCCAAAGTATTATGGAGGTTATAGCATATACATAAATAAAATATATGATAGCCATAACATAAAACAGAGGAAGAGAGAAATGGAACCACACTTTTGTAACACTTTTATTTTATGTAGGAAGTGATATAGTATGACTTGAAGGTAGACTACAAGAAGTTATAGACGCATAATATAAACTCTAATGCAACCACTAAGATAACAAAATTTTAGCTAATAACTTCAGCAAAAGATATGCAATGAAATTTAAAAATAAAACAAAGAAGGAAAAAAAAGAGAAAAATGGAAACAAAGAGAACATGGACCAAATAAATTGAAAGCAAATAGTAAGATGATAGATATAAAACAAAGAATGGCAATGATCCAATTGAAGAAGGTTACAGTTCAAATAATGTTATATTCATATATGAAGTATCAGTACCAATCTCACTAACATGTATGGGGAGCGAGGAGGGAAGAGTGGAGTGGGATGCAAAGGGAAATACACCAAGTGCTGTGTGCATGTAGTTTGTATTGTTTTGAACTTCACTATCATGTATAATTACAATGCACTGATAAAAGGATAAAAATATAAATAATCTAAAGATACAATTAAAAGGCAGATTGAAAAACAAAGCATACCCATTTATATGCTGCCGACATGGAATGCGTTTTAAATATTGTGATACAAATAGGTTAAAAGTAAAAAGATGATAAAAGGCTATCATTTTAAGACTACCTGAAAGAAAACATCAGTGTCAATATTAAACATAAAGTATATTGTAGAGCAAAAAAATGTTATCAGAAATAAAGGTTAGTTCATAATGAAAACTGTTAATTTATCAGGAGGATATATTATTCCTATAGTTTTATCAATCAAATTAAATAATATATATGAAGCAAACATCGAGAGCTGTGAGGAGAAATAGAGAAATCCAAAGTGTATAGTTAGGATTTGAATACTTCTCTCTCAATAACTTTTAGAAAAGCAACATGAATATAGAAAATTTGAGCAATACCATCAAACAACTTTACCTGATTAACACTTATAGAACAGTCCATTCAAAATGAAAATTAAAAAATCTATCTTTTTTTTTTTGCGGTACTGGGGATTGAACTCAGGGACATTCTACCTCCAAGCTATACCCCCAGCCCTATTTTTTATTCTTTATTTTGAAACCGAGTCTCACTAAGTTGCGGAGTGCCTCACTAGGTAGCTGAGGCTGGCCACGAACCCGGATCCTCCGGTCTCAGCCTCCCGAATGCTGGGATTACAAGCGTGTGCCACCACGCCCGGCCTATCTTTTAAGTACAAAAGGAAAATCTATCAAATGAGACTATATTCTGGGATAAAGCAAAAGTGTCAATAAGTTTAAAAGTATGTAAGTCATACAAATTATACTATTTTTTATATATTATTTATTTATTTATTTTTAATTGGTGCATTGTAATCATACATCTTTTTTAGGTACAAGCTGGTAAAGGCATATATGCACACATTTCTCATTTAACCCTTCCCCAATTCCCACCCCACTCCCTCCTCCTCCCTCCTTCTCAAGTTCAGTTTAGTGATTGACTTTGATGTGTTCATGAAAGTACATCATGCTAATTAGGGTGTCCCCCCCCATTACCTTCCGTTAAATAAAATTCTTTGCTCACCTAAGGATTCTCCTTCTTCATCTGGAGTCCCTCTTATGTCCCATTTTCTCCCTAGCTTCCACATATTAGGGAGAACATACAATTTTTTACATTTTGTGACTGACTAATCTCACTTAATATAATGTTTTACAGTTCCATCCATTTCCCTGCAAATAACATGATTTTGTTCTTCTTTATGGCTGAGTAAAATTCCATTGTGTACATATCCCATAGTTTTGTAATCCATTCATCTCTGGATGGACATCTTGGCTGGTTCCATAGTTTGGCAATTTTGAATTGTGCAACTATAAACAGATACACATGCATTGGTCTGATAGTTTGGTTTCCATTCTTTTGAGTAGATACCCAGAAGTGGTATTGCTGAATCATATGGTAGGTTCATTCCCATTCGTCTGAGGATCCTCCATATTGTTTTCCAAAGTGGTTGCACTCATTTGCAATACGAATTAGGGTTCCTACTTCTCCAAACTCTCACCAGCATTTGTTGTTGTTTGTGTTCTTGATGATTGCCATTCTGATTGGGGTTAGGTGAAATCTCAAGGTAGTTTTGATTTGCATCTCTCTGATTGCTAATGATGTTGAACATTTCCTCATACATTTATTGGCCATTTGTATTTCTTTTGTGAAGTGTCTATTTAGATCCTTTGCCCATTTTTTGATTGGGTTATTTGTTTTCTTAGCTGTGAATTTCTTGAGTTCTCTGTATATCCTAGATATTTAGTCCTCTATCAGAAGAGTAGCTGGCAAAATTTTTCTTCCACTCTGTGGGCTCTCTGTTGAGGTTCTTGATAGTTTCCTTTGCTGCACAGAAGCTCTTCAGTTTAATGCAATCCCATGTATTGATCATCCTTTGAGTTGCTTGTGCTTTTGGTGTCTTGTTGAGAAAGTTTTTACCTGTGTCTATGTGTTGAAGGTCCTATGCCCTCTTCAAATAGCTGCAAGGTCTCTGGCCTGACTTCCAGGTCTTTGATCCACCTTGAGTTGACTCTTGTGCAGGGTGAGAAAGTGGGTTTTATTTCCATTTTCCTGCATATGGTTAACCAGTTTTGCCAACACCAACAAATTATACTATCTAACCATAATAGAATGACATTAAAAAATCAATAACCAGAGGTATTTGGAAAATCCCAAATATTTAGAAATTAACATAACATACTTCTAAACAATCCATAGATTAAAAAAGAACTTGTGAAGTTCAAAGAAAAATTATAAAATATTTTATACTAAATAAAAATGAAAATACACTGTATCAAAATTCCTGTGCTGCTGACAAAGTATTTTGGAAGAAATTTATAGCAGTAAGTGCCTATATTAATAAATAAAGTCATAAATCAATGACCACAGATTCGACCTTAAGAAAAGAGAAAAAAAAGTAGCAAAAGAAAGGAGATAATAAAGATCAAAGCAGAAATCAATGAAGAGAAAAACAAAAGAGAAAAAAAATCAATGAAACCAAGAGTTCCTTCCTTGAAAAACAAACAATAAAATTGATAAATATCCAGTCATACTGCTCAGGAAAATGAGACATGATATACAAATGATTAATTTCAGCAATGAAAGAAGTGATATTATAGATCTTACACATATTAACATTAAGAAAGTATTATGAACAACTTTATGCTAATAAATTGGGCAATTTAGATGAAATAGAAAAAAATTCCTTAAAAGATACAAACTACAAAAACTTACTCAATCAGAGATAGATAATCTGAATAAGCCTATATCCAGTAAGAAAATCGAGTTTACAGTTAAAAAGCTCCTCACAAAGAAAACTCCAGGCCCAGATAGTTTAACTGATAAATTCTACCACATGTATAAGGAAGAAATAAATAACACCCATTTTACAAAAGCTCTCAAAAAATTGAATAGGAAGAACTAATTTCTAGCCGGTACTCTGAGGTGAATATTACCCTTCCACCAAGCCAGATGAACATTATAAGAAAACTACATACCAGTATCCCTCATATTGTATTCACGTAGATATAAAAATTATAAACAAAAATTTATCAAGTATACTTAAAAAGGATAATGAATCATGATCAAGTGACGTTTATCCTAGGAATTAAGTTTTTGTTTAACATTTGAAAATTGATCAATGCAAATAATTGTAAAAAGTTTACATAATTGCAGTAATATTCATTTTACATAATTCAAGAAATATTTCTAATAAATACTCTCAGGAAACTAGGAATAGAAGTAGACTTCTTCAGCTTCATAAAGGCATCATGTTAGGCATACTCTAATATAGCCTCCCATTATCACAATCTCTTTCGTAATCACTTCCACTGAGCATGGCCAGACTTAGTGGTGACTTGCTTTTTATGACTAGAATTCTGCAAAGAGACAGGATGTCACTTCTAAGATTAGCTTACAAAATGAGTGTGACTTGCTTCTTGTTTGCCATCTTTTGCTCTCTTGCATGACTTGCTCTATGGAAAGCTAGCTCTGAAAGGTGTGAGCTGCCCTATGGAGAGCTCCATGTGAAGAACTGATGGAGTCCCCTGGCTCACAACCAGCAAGGAACTGACATCCACAATCAAACAGCCTGTGAGGAAATGGATCCTGTCAGCAACTACATGAGTGATCTCGGAAGAGAAACTTCCCAGAACCCAGACATCAAATGAAATAACACCCCATAGCTAGTGCCTTGATTACAGTCTGTGAGAGACATTGAGGTAGAGGCACCTAACTAAGCCATGTCTGAATTCTTGACTCAGAAATCATGAAACATAGATGTTTATTGTTTTGTTGCTAAATTTTGAGGTAGTTTGTTATGCAGCAATAAAAGATGAATATAAGTATAAATATAAGATGAATATAAGAATATAATCTATTGCTAACATTATGCTTAATTATAAAAGACTGGATGCTTTCCTCCCTAGATCAGGAACAAGAAAAGGATGTTTGTTCTCATCACTTCCATTCAACATTGGGGTAGAGTTCTATCCAGCACCATCAAACAAGTAAAAGAAATAAAAAACATATAGATTGAAGAAAAAGAAGTGAAACACTCTTTATTCTTGAACAACATGATCATTTGGGTAGAAAATCTAATTGAATCTATGAAAATGCTACTAGAACTAAAACCTAAGTTTAAAAAAGTTACAGAATACAAGTTCAGTATACAAATGACAATTGTATTTCTGTATACTAGCAATAAGCATAAATTGAAGTTAAATAAATTAAATTAATAAATTAATAATTTATAATAAATACATAATCAAATAATTTAAATAATTAAATTAATTAAATCTTTTTTCATTTCTGAAAATGAAAAAAAAGATGTGAAAGCATGTACCAAAGATTACAGAATATTGTTGAGAGTAATTAAACAATACAAGATAAATGGAAAAGTATACCTTGTTTGTGAATCAGAAGATTTGACATAATTAAGATAATTCTCCTTAAGTTATTTTATAGAGTTTACTCAGTTCCTACCAAAGTCTCCACACACCTTTTTTATAGAAGATGGAAATCAGATTCTAAAATTAATATGAAAATGCAAAAAATTTAGAAGCGCTAAAACAACTTTGAACAACCACGGTTTTGGAGGACTTATATCACTTGATTTTAAAACTTTACTATAAAGCTATAGTAATCAAGCACTATGAGTGTCAAAATAGTTCAAAAATAGACTCATACATATCTGGAAAAACAATTTTAGACAAAGGTGCAATGGCAATTCAGTAGGGAAAGATATCCTTTACAACAAATTATTCTGGAACATATGGATAACCCTACATTAAAAAAAGAACTTTGGTCCATATCTGTGCCATATATAAAAATTAGCTCAACATGGATCCTAGACCTAAATGTAGAAACTAAAACAAGTAAAAGTTCTAGAAGAGAGTCTTTGTGATTTGGGATCAAGCAAAGATTCTTATATACCATATCAAAAGCGTGATCTATTAAAAATTGATAAAGTGGACTGTAACAAAGTTTAAAACTTTTGTTCTTCAAAAGTACTATTAACAGAGTGAAAAGACAAACCACAATTGAGAGAAAATGTTTGCAAAATATATGTCCGAATCAAGACTTATAATCGAAATACATAAAGAATTTTCAAAGCTCAATAAAAATGAGCAAAAGATTTTGACAAACACATTACTAGATAGATAGATAGATAGATTGATAGATAGATAGATAGATAGATAGATAGATAGATAGATAGATAGATAGATTGATTGATTCATAGATGGAACATAAGCACACAAAGTGATCTTCAATATAGTCACTAAGAAAATGCAAATTAAAACCACATGAACTGGGTGTGGTGGTACACACCTGTAATCCCAGTACTGCATACTGTGTAGGCTGAGACAAGAGGATTACAGGTTTTAGACTATCCTCAGGAACTTAGCAAGACTCTCAGCAACCAGAAAGACCCTGTTTCAAAGCAACATTAAAAAACTCACAAATAAAGGGATGGGGGTGATGCTTAGAGGTATAACACTCCTGGGTTCAATCTCAAGTACAAGATGCCACTATAAATCAATTATATTTAAATTTAATTGAAATGACAAAGACTGACCATACCAAGATTTGAAAAAAATGCAGAGAAATTAAAAATTTTATGCATAGCCTATGGAATGCCAATTATTCCTTACTAAATCTGTTGAAAATTACAGGAAGAACAGAAGGATTATAATCCTTACATGATGATAAAATTAAAAGTCATATTCTGAAGGACTTTAGAAATAAATAGTATATAATATGACCTATTATTATTATCTGTGCTTACTCCTTATCAATTTTTAAAATATTGATGATGAAGTTTACTAACACAAATTTTCACAAGACTTTTCTTGGTGGGTGGGGAATGTGTCCGCAATGATTGTTTTAGTTCTTTAAACCTAGTTTGGCATAAGTTGGGAGCCCTACATTTGTCAGGACATGACAAATATTAAATCTCCCTCCTATCTTTCTGTCTCACCCCTGATTACCTGCCAGCTGCCCTGTGATCATAGGAGAGAGCAATATTGGTTCATCATTTATTCAGCATATATAACACAGCTACTAAAAAATTTACTGCCCAGATACATATCACCAGTGATAAACTAAAGCAATTAAGTATAAGTTCCAGTTTTCAAAAGGTTTACCCAATAAGTCAAACCCAAGAAGATTTGGCTTTTAGCTGTAGAATTAGGAAAACTACCTGTGCCTTGTCCAATCAAACCTTTGAGATCAAGCAAATGCCTTGGATAAGCTTAATTATTTTATTGCCAATTTTTATGAGTTTAGGGATGAAGCATTTTAGGACTTTCATTGCTAAACTAGAAGAATCAATATTTTTCTGTTAACAGGCAAACTGTCACATAAACAAATCAGCTGAAAACCTCCATTTAGCAGCTCAGGGAAAATACCTCCTCCAGAGATACACCAAAGGAAATTCTTTGTTGTATTTTGATCTCTGAGGCTGGGCCAGCAAAACTCTTGTCAGTTTCTGTTCTAGTAAGTATATGTATTCTTCTTCAACACCTATTCAGGGGTACTTGTGGCCTTATGTTATTTCCATTTATTATATCCCTTCTTTTCCTGGGATTTAAGGAATGTAATTGTAAAGTCTTCTGGCAAGGCTGAGGTCAAAACTTTTGAGGTTAGAGAGGAAAAGAAGGACCCTGAGACTAAGGTATCTACTTTTCTTAGGCCTTGTAATTCACAGAACTGTTTCTGTATCCATCCTTTTTTGTTTGTTTGTTTCCACGTTTATGAATCCTAAAAATAAGAGCAGTGCTTTTGATCATTAAATGGAGATAGGAGTGAATGATATTGAGATGTACTGCTATGTGCTGAAGGAATTTCTGACTTATCAGTTATATAAGACCTACTCCCATTTTTAACAAACTGAATAGTCATTAAAAGAACCAACATTAAGTCAATGGATTTCAAGCAAAAAACATTTGCATTTGTGCTAGGTGCTAAGGCTCAAACAACCTTTAAGATGTAGTCCTTATCTTGAAGGGAAATACATGAATGTAACATATTTCACATGTGAAATGATGCATTAAATAGGATTTGCAAACAACTGTTTTTGAAACAATTTACTGTATAGAGCAAGTTATTCTTCTGCATGTATATTCATATGTGTGCCACACATGTGTCTTTTAGCAGGTCTTTGTTACAGCACAGTACTGGTAAGAAATTGGTCAGTCAATTTGGATCAAAGTTGGTTATGTACGACTTCCATTGAAACCACATGTAAGTGCTTGGAAAAAAGTGCAGTCGTGGGCCCTGTTCCAGTACAAATTAATCAGAATCTCTGGAAGGTGGGCCCTAGGAACTTGAATGTTAACTTAGTTCCTAGGTAACCCAGCAAATAGCAAGTTTTAGAACGCACTGCTGTTATGAACAAGTTATAATGACCTCAATTTTTAAAATGTGAAGGTGTCCCCTGGGATGTGATGACAGAAAAGTACAGATGGCCTCCCACAACTTGTGAAATAAACATACAGTCATTCCTCAGTATTCACCAGGGATTGGCTTCAGGAATCCCCATAAATATCCATATCTGCGGATGCTCAAGCTCCTAATATAAAATGGCATAGTATTTGCATATAACCCACACACATTCTCCCTATACTTTAAGTCATTTCTAGATTGCTTATAATACCTAATAAAATGTAAATGCTATATAATAGTTCTTATATTGTATTGTTTAGGAAATAATGACCAGAAAAAAAGTTCCCAAATATTTTCAGTCCATGGTTGACTGAATCTATGGATATGGAGCCCATGAATATGTAGGGCCAACTACACATAGCAGTCGAAATAGTAGACTATCTCATAGTGCCAATGGTAGCTCAGAGTCACTATCTTTGAGTTAGTAGTGCTATATTCTCAGGACAGAACAAGAACATTATTTGAATCAGCATTCTCACTGTTGTAAATCAAAACACCTGACTACCACAATTTAGAGGAAGGAAAACTTATTTGCTCACAGTTCTAGACATTTCAGGGGTTCAGTCCATGATAGGTCAGGTGAAGTTTGCAGAGCTCATGGCATGGTGAAGGGAGGTAGAGAGAGCATGAGCAGAGGGACTCTGCTCTTACATCATGGAGGGCAGAAGCAAGAGAGAAAGCAAGGGGAGGAGGGACCATATATAATATTCAAGGCCATATCCCCAGGGACCCCTCTCAGCAACCAAGTCCCACCTCCAATATGGCTGCCTTATCTCCAGGAGGTCTAGGGAGACATTCTAAATCCAAACTATAACATGTTTTCTAAGGGAAGGTCTGAGCAGGAGACAGAGACAGTAGAGATGAAGGCTCAGCACTGAGGAAGTAGCACTTGCTTCTCAGCTACTTCTGCTGCCCACCAGTTTTATGTTATCAGAAGGATCATTTCTCTGATTGCTGCTCTTTTTAAATGCAAGGTAAAAATCATATAAATATGCTTTTACCACATCAAATGTAAATCAATACCTTTCCTGCCTATCTGATTGGGTCATTTTGAGATACCAGGGAAATAGTCATGGTAGTGGCTTGAAGAGAATGGAATGCTTAGCAAATACAAAACAGTCATCTTATTCTTCCATTAGCATTTCTCCTTTTGAAAGTATCTGAAACAAAGAAATATCCTCTCTATTTGACTGGAAGTGAGAGGTGTAGCTGGCTTTCCTTTGCTACCATCATTCTTGTCAAAGACTAAGTAATATTTTCCCATACTGTCCCTTCTCCTCAGTCCTGAAGCCACCACTGGAATGCAGAGGAGGCCACTGTGCTATGATTCCTGGAGTGAAAGCCATGTGAGAGGCCCACTGTCTCTTCTTCCCTTGACATTTAATTCTTGTTTTAATTGAAGAAAACTGTAAACTCGGAAACATTGGGATTATTATCTAGTATTTACACTGGGAAAAAGGAAACAGCAACTCGTTGCCATGGCAACCAGCTTTCCTGTGAGGATTTTTTTTTTTCTAACCGGACTTTCTTAAGTGGAAACATCTACAGTCCTGCCATTTTTGTTTGTCACCAGGACAGAGTGGCTCCATATTAGTTGTCTATGATCATGTAACAAATTACCCCAAAATATAGTGGTTTCAAACGACACTATCATCACCTAGTTTTTAATCATCTCCTAATTTCTATGGAATCTAGGAGCCACTAGTCTGGATTCTCTGAATCTGTGTCTCTTAGACCAGTTTCCAAGTTCACTCACATGGTCCATAGCAAGATCTAGTTTCATGGGAACTGTTAGACTGAGGGTCTCAAGTTCTTGCTGGCCATTAGCCAGAGACCTCTGTCAACTCCTTGATATATGGACATACCCACAGGGCAGTTCACAACCTGGTAGTTTGCTTCCTTAAGAATGAGGACTCTCTTTGGGGAAGGGGGCAAATGAGAATTGTGAGCACATATATCGTTATCAATTTGTACCTAACAAAGATGTATGCTTACAATGCATGAATAAAAATAAAAATTAAAAAAAAAAAGAATGAAGACTCTCTTGAGAATAAGAGAGAAAGGACTTTTTGTAATCTAATCTCAGAAGGGGCGTTTCATGACTTTTGGCATATCATAAAGATGATCTCTAAGTTACAATGGCTCCACTTAAACAAGTTTTCAACTTCTCAATGGTGTAAATGTGATATGCACATAACCAGTACAATCTGCATTTTCAATTCTGAATTTTTATTGTCTCTTGACTTAGTAATAGGTGATGTAATCTGCTCTTCCTTTGTGATGTTGAGCAATGGCAGTAACCACAGCACCAGTCAGCCCTGTGACGTTCTCAATTTACCTAAATAACAAGAGTAAAGAATTTACCTAACTAAAAAGAGTAAAAATCGTTCTTGCATGACAGAGTTACTATAAGTATCAAATGAGTCATACATTTGAATAGAGTACTGCTGAGTCAAGCATACAGTACCCAATAAATACCATGTTCTTATATGACTTACTGAGAGCTTGGAGTAGGGTGAATGTTACTAGATTACATTTGTTTGAGGAACCTGGATTTCAGGGCTTATCCTTAGTTAGAACTCACTATACTATGACATTATATTTTCCTTTATTTTTCCCACTATACCAAGAATTTGATCATACTTTCACATCTTCTAAGAATACATTTCATTCTTTACCCTCACACATGCCCATCTCTTTGGGGTCAATCTTTATGGTTTTGACATATTCCTTAGCAAAAGCCATGATTATAGTTTTACGGTGACCCATTTTGAGGTAAATATGATTTATTAGACTTAGAATTCCTGCCTCCACCAAGCTTGAGAGTGATTTATGTACAATGACAGGCTAAAATGAACTAGTTTCCCACGTTGATATAAAACAGGTACTGGGAATATTGCCCTTCCTGATATCTGACTCTGCTCACTTAAAGGTAATTTATTCTGATCCACTCTTCTATTTTTTCTGACATTGCCATTATTTTCTCACAAGTGAACATCACTCCAAGTTTTCCTAAGGCTTTTGTGCAGGGACGAGTCTCTAGAAATCACTGGCCAAGCCCTCTTGCATTTATTTTGATGAGGTTTTCTTTACTCTCTATAGCAGAGTCAGTATGTTCTCTGTTGAGTTTACCTAAGCCTTAGTCTTGGTAATTTTTGCCCCATTCTTCCTCCATCACTATCCTCATCCTTCCACCTGCATCCAATATCAGCCAGAGTAGGCTGGTGGGACCAAGGACCCTTATTATCCCTATTGTGTTGTGCTTTTATGGGAACTTTGTAGCTTAACATTCATGCTTATCTGTTCCTTTGAGTTCTTATTAGTTTGATGCCACTGGGTACCTAGAGCATAGGAAAATAACATGCATTTTGACTATTAGCTTCAAATTATAATAAATAATCAATGTTGCTTATCCTTAGCCAGTTACCAACACCCAATGGTATAGTTTTGTATGACAAGAACAACATCCTGTTAAAAGGAAAGAAAACTGGATATCAGCAAGTTACTCTTGTAAGGAGATGGATGGGGGGGAGGGCATCCTAAGGCACATGATGTACTTACACAATTATATCAAGGTCACTCACTGAACTGAACTTGAGAGGGAGGGAGGGCGAGGGAGCGGGGTGGGAACTGGGGAAGGGGTCAGATGAGAAATGTGTGCACATTTGTCTCTATCAATTCATACCTAACAAAGATGTATACATACAAAGCATGAACTATTACAATAAAAAATAGATACATGTTATGGTTTGAATGTCCCCACCATAATTCATGTTGAAATTTAAAACTGATTGTGAAATATTAAGAGGTTGAAAAATTACTCTAATTATGGTATCTGGAAGTGGGACCTTTGGAAAGGAATTAGGCTAAATAACTCCAGAAGAGTAATACCTCAATCCTATGGGACTGTGACTTTATAAGAAGAGGAGTAGAGCTAAGATGTTATGCTTTGTCACATGATACCTTGCACCATCCTAAGACTCTACAAGGAGTCCTCACCAGCAAGAAGAACCTCATGAGATTCACCTCCTCAATCTTGAATTTCCCAGCCTTAAGAGCCATGAGCCAAATAAATTTTATTATTTATAAATGTCTCAGTTTGTGGTATTCAGTTGTATCAACAGAAAAAAGATTAAGACAATACCCTTCTAGATATTCCTTGAAACTAACTGAACTAAGCCTTTGCCTTGAAACTTGAGTACTCTCTGTTTAACATTGTTGAAGAGTTTAAACCCTTAAACCTCTTCTTTTCTTGTGCTGAGAGAGCTGCAACTTATGTGGAATCTAATGGCAAGATGAGATGCCAAAGAAGTCAACAATTACTAAATGTGCACCACTTGCCAGGCTCTGAGTCCAGTGTTTTATCCAGTTAGCTCATCCAGTGCCCACAAGAGTCTTGAGAAGTAGATATTACTATCCTCATACTATAGGTGATAAAATTGATGCCCAGAGAGTTTCAATTGCATGTACACTGTAGATCAAGGATTTAATCTCATCTATATCTGAATTTAAAGGCTTGTTCCTACTATGCTGGTCAGAAGAGCACTGTCCTGGCCACCATCACTGCAGCCCAGCTACATGCCATAATAAGAATTAAAATCTGTATCATGCTTCTTAATTTTTAATTAAATAAACCCTCATACTCATAATAAGCCTGTACAATACTTAATATTCTCATCTTCATTTTATGGACAAGAAAACTGAAGCATGGGTTGCTCAATGTCATAGAGGTTTTAGGTAACAATGGAGAATCTAAAGGCAGGTGGTATGGCTCCAGTTTCAATAATACACTTAACCTCCTTTACCTCCAACTGTGTTAGTCAGCTTTCCATCACTGTAACAAATACTTGAGATAAACAACATAATAGGAGGGATGATTTATTTTGGCTCATGGTTTCAGAGGATTCAATCCATGGCCACTCGATCTGTTTGCTTTGGGCTGGTGGCATTGCAGTACATCATGGAGGCAGGAGCATCAGAGGAGGGCTATTCATGTCATGGCAGCCAGGAAGCAGAGGGGAGGGGAGGGGTGGCCAAGGCCCCAATCCACACTTCAGGGGCACACTCCCAAGGACCCAACTTCCTTCCACTAGGCCCCACCTTTTAAAGGTTCCAACACCTCTCAATGGTGCAACAGGCTGGTGACCAAGCCTTTAACATATACGCACTTTGGGGGCATTTAAGATCTAAATGAGCCCAGTATGGTGGCATATGCCTGTAATCCCAGTACTTGGGAGGCTGAGACAAAAGGATGGCAGGTTTGAGGCCAGCCTCAGCAACTTAACAAGGCTCCCAGCAACTTATTGAGACACTGTTTCAAAATAAAATAAAACAGGGCTGGAGGTGTACTCAGAGATAGACTGCCCCTGGGTTCAGTGCTCATATTTGACTTATTGATCAGGTTAATAGCAGATCTCTTTGTTTCAATTGCCTATTACTGCATAACAAATGATTCTCCAAATCAGTGGACTAAAAGAAATGTTTTATTTTGTTTAGGATTTTATGAGTCAGGAATTCAGGAAGGGCTCATACGGGCCCTCTCTGAATCATGTGGCATCATTTGGAATGACCAGGGCTAGAGGATCTATTTCCAAGGTGACTTCACTTATATGTCTTGTGCCTTCTTGATTCTTGCTCTCCTCCCACCACTTCATATGGCATTTCAACTTCTATGTACTTTAACTACTCACAGTATAGTGGTCTCAGTGTGCTTATACTTTTAACTTGGTAGCTGGTTTCCAAGATGCAGGAAGAAGAATTTGCCAGGTCAACTAATGACTTTGCCTGGAATTGGCACAGTGTCTTTTCTGCTGTTATTCAAAGCATTAACAGAGCCTACACTATTTTAAGGAGTAGAGAAATGAATTCCATCCCTTTCTGGGGTGGTGGCAAGGTCAAATTGCAGAACAGCATGTAGGGTGGACCATTTCAAAATAAGGCAATCTGCCACGCCCTCCTTCTCAGCATAATCAGTCATGGCTTAGAGACTTAAATGTCACCAGCAGAATCAAGCTGGTAAAGGAATTGCTATTTACCTCACAGTGCTGTGTCATCTGTTTTAGCACTGTAATTTAAGAGTGTATCCTTATATAATATATGAAGGCATGCCTTGTACATTAAGTCTACAACAAAGCAATTCAATGGTGTTTTTTGATTGAATGAAACTTCCTAATTTTTGATGCCCAAGAAAATTACTTAGTGAAAGAGAATCAGGTTTGAACAAAATTTGAAATAATTTTGGAGAATAAAATCTACCAAGGGCAGGGGTCATAGATAGGACAAAGCTCACTTTGTGCAATAAGTATTGTACATAAGCCACAGACATAGACCTTTTGTTATCTGGACTGACTTAACACAGGGAGGTTGGCTGATCACTCTGGGCACATACCAACCTTTCCAGACCATGAAGGTGTACTTAAATCATCAAGGATATTGAACATAGATTGTGACTGACGTTGGTCCACTTTTCAAAGAATATGCTGGCTGGGCATGGTGGCACATACTTGTAATCCAATACTTGGGAGTCTGAGACAGGAGGATTGAAGGTTCAAAGCCAGCCTCAGTAACTTAGTGAGGCTCTCTTCAACTTATTAAGACTGTCTCAAAATAAAAAATAAAATAGGGCCGGGGGTGTAGCTCAAAGTTAGAATGCCCCTGAGTTCGATCCTTAGTACCAAAAAGAAAAAAAGAAAGAAGAATATGACAATCTAAGCTATTAAATGGAGTCCAGGAGCTAGGATAGCTTGTCACATGACATAGTTTCAGTGCCATAATGCCTCTGCATCATGTAGTATCTTCATTAGTGTGCATTAGGTTCTATGGATTGGAGACAGAAGTGTCTCTGTTGTGTGGAATCCATGAATAGAACAATATTTCCACTCTTTTTCCCCCCAAATGCCTTTTGTCAATGTTTTTAGAATTGCGTATTTGTCAAAATAACAACAATAACCTTTCTATGGATGTTGCATGCTGCAATAATTTATATTAAATTTGTTGAGTTAATTCTTCTAGAATCCTTATCTTTTTGTGTGTTCACTAAGTATTAGTCCACCATACTTATACTGTTTTCTGTCATATTGTTACAAAAGAAAATAACAAGGAAATTTTAGACATGGTTCATTTATCATACTCTGTACCAATATGTCTTCAAGAATTTCCTAACAATGTTCTCGAGGCACTTTGAGAGACCCTAGGAGATCACAAGGATAAAACTATTTCAGCTGCCTCCACATCTTGAAGTGTTTCACAGGAAAGATAAAAACATACCTCTTTCTCTAAGCCTAAGATGAAAAATAAAATCCTTGACATCTAACTATATGAGATATCTTTGAACAAAACACATTATTCAAGTGTTCTTGGCTACACATATTATTCCTTCTTTATGCTCAATAATAAGAATGAGTTTGAGGTGATCATATGGGCACTTTGAAGAACAAGACATCTAAATAGCACTCATATTCTCTTTTTGCACTTCAATAAACTCCTAATGTTCTTTCTGAGGTGAAGGTATTATATGATTTGATGTCACCCAATATTACCTCATTTTATCTTTCACAGACACAATCAAGTCCAGTTACATTGATTCATCAAAGATTAGTTTACATGTATGACTTTTGGTTCCATCCTTGACCTGGCCATTATTTCATTGTTTGCATTCTTGGATTATGATCTGACTATGCCCAGGTGTTTTGATGAGGTCTGATTCAGGGACCAATTGATGTTGACCTTACTAAGAAGTTAAAGAAACCCTTAAAGAGGATTGTAATAAACACATGAAGATATTTCTGTGAAACAGGTAAATGAAATATCAGAATGTCCATGTTTTTATATCACTGAAGTTGGTATATATGCTACTCAGTATAGAGTCTGAGACAGTAATTTGCATACAGGATGTTTATTGGGATGTTCTTATGGGATTCATAATTATGGTAAAATGAAGGAAGTAGGATTAGGTGGAGAGACAATGAATTGAGAAGCAATTACAACAAATACCTCAGACAATCTTATGGGAACCTAAAGATCTGCGATGGTTCTAAAGAAATTTCCCAAATGGGAGGACAAAGGCAGAATCTGTATATATCCATACTGACCAGCCATTAGATGTCAGTTTCCCACAGGAAGGGAATATGACTTTGGGTGAGGCAGATCTCTTCAGCTAAAGGCAATTTCTAGAAAGGGTTAACAGCTAAAGACTGTCAGGTGTCAACACACCCCAAAACTGAGGGAATAAGTGCTTAAGTCCTGAACATAGTATCTTAGAATCATACCATAGCGTCCACTACAATGCTTGGAATACATAAAGCAAGTACTCCTGAAGCAATTAAGTACACTTGGGTCTTTCTTGTTTTTAATTTCTATCAAGTTTTTCTTCTGCAAACAGTATCTCTTCTCAACTACTTCATGAAATACTGAAAAACACATTTCAGGAATGTCAAGCAATTGTTGGTTTCTGAGACTACCAGTGCATTTTCATGAATATATATTACTTTTTCTTACAATTTATGCTTTATCTTAGGGGGAAAATAATGCCAGATAGTTCTAAAGCATTGATTGCTTTCTACTCAAAAACAGTATCATCTGCATAACTAAAATCTCCCAAAATTGAAACCAGAAGGCTTTGCTATTATTTCAGGAATCAAATGCTTTATGAATACCTCTATTGTTGTTCCTTAATGATTTGTAGTAATCACTTCCTATTTATTCTGAGATAAGTCTCATTCATTTTTGTTTTCATTTATTTAGTTACACAATGCTTATTATATGCTGGGCCCTATACTAAGTGCTTCAGTAAGTAATTTATTTAATTCTCACAATCTCATGGGTTACATAAAAAATTTTTAAGCCAATTTTACTGATGAGCAAACTGAGGACTGCAAAAGGTTAAGTAAATCACACAGCTTTAAATAGTGCTGTGATTTTAAGACAAGCAGTCTACCTCCAGTCTCTGCTCCTCACCTCTATGTTATCTTACCTTTGCAATATCATATACTGATTTCATGTGTCTTCGTATACTCCATAGAAATGTGGATGTGGGATATTACATGTGAGATCTCCATTTCTTATACTTTGATGATGATCAGCAATATGTTAATCCTATTGGACCCAGACAGTTTTGTCTCTCAAACGTGTTTGTATATGTGGTGTGCACACATGCACATGGGGTGTGTGTGTGTGTGTGTGTGTGTGTGTGTGTGTGTGTGTGTATAAAATGATAGTGATGGTGGTAAGGGTTTAAGAAGGTAGTATAAGAGACAAGATTTTTGTATATATAAAATTTACTTTCTTATTCCAAGAAGCAGCAATCCTATTGTCATGTAGGATCTAAAATTATTTTTGATGAGAAAAATACCTTAATACAGCTCCATCTAGTCCAGATGAGTCAGGAGGATAGCCTATGGAAATAATCTATTTTTCCATGTGAGGTTAACTAAAAAACTTTGGTCAAGTGGGTGTGATGACACATGCTTGTAAACCCAGTACTTGGGAGGCTGAGACAGGAGGATCGCAGGTTCACAGCCAGCCTCAGCTACTTAGTGAGGCCCTCTGCAATTTAATGAGACCTTGTTTCAAAATAAAGAATAAAAATAGGTGTAGCTCAGAGGTAGAATGCCCCTGGGTTCAATCCCCAGTACCACACACAAAAATCCATATCCATTTTTTCCAGACCATCTCATGGGCAGAATTTTTTTCTTTTTTTAACTCTGCTTAATTCCTTCTCAAAATATCTTGGAGTTCTCCCAATTTCATCTTAAATGTCACAGATATGCACCAGTTATTGTAACAGATATTGCCAGCTACATTCAGTTCTAATGGTGATGCCCTATTTATTTCTCTTATGCCATGCTCTTTGGGCAAAAACTTTGTCAGAATTGTCATCCAGACCAGTGCAGTCTCCTAAGACATGGGGAAAAAGAGTTTTTATTGTTCAACATGTCCCTGCCCCTTCAACCCTGAAGATCAATATTCCTACATAACGAATAGGGCAACAACACAAGATTTTCTTTCAGGCTTTCCATTCTGTCTGAGCTGCATATATGAAGTACAAATGGTGGTACAATGGTTGCTGGGTGTGATAGTGTACACCTGTAATCCCTGTAATCCTGGTATTTGGGAGGCTGAGACAGAAAGCTCACAGTTTTGGGGTCAGTCTAAGCAACTTAGTGAGACCTTCAACACCTTAGGGAGGGCCTGTTTCAAAATGAAAAAGAAAAGAGCTGGGGTGTAGCTCAGCTCTGGGTTCAGTTTTCAATACAAAAAAGAAGAAAGGAAGAGAGAGAGAGAGAGAGAGAGAGAGAGAGAGAGAGAGAGAGAGAGAGAGGAGGAGGGAGAGGGAGAGGGAGAGGGTGAGGGAGGGGGAGAGGATAGAGGGAGGGAGGGAGAACGAGGGAGGGAGAGGTAGAGAGAAAGAGGAAAGAGGAGGAAGAGGAAGAGGAGGAGATTAGGGAAGGGAAGGAAGGAGAAGGAAGGAGGGAGGGAAGGAAGAAATGAAGGAAGGAAAGCAAATGATGCAGATGCTGCTTTGCCTCTCCAACATCTTCTCCACACTGGAAAATCAACAAAACTCTTTCCTACCCAGATTTTTGTGGGCAGAGAATCTGAGATGCATATGATCTAAATGACAGAAGCATTTCTCATAGGTGGGTATGACAAGAAAACTAGTAATTTTTATAATTTATTTTTTAGCCAAGCATCCTGTAAATTCTCCAAATTATGTGTTGAGTCATATGTACCCACATCACAGGGACCACAGCAAGACATTTGTTTCCATACTGATTAGTGTAACAGATAACCTTGAATCAGCCAGTAAAAGGCCAGTTTCAAAAGGGTTCTCTCCCTCTTGAGATGGCCCCCATGTTCTCCCTTGAATGTGCATCCTCTACTTTCCTAAATAAACCTCTTTGTAAAAATAACAACAACAACAACAAAAGGTCCTTCCTTATTTATTAAATTGGGGTTCCTCAGACCATAGACATCACCAAGCATTCTATGAAAGCTTACTAGATATTTAGATTTTGGTAATAATATGAACAACATTTGGTTAAGGACAATCTGCATAATTCCATTGACCAATTAATCCTGAGTCCTGTCCCTGTATTTCTTTTTTTATTGGTACTGGGGGTTGAACCCAGGGCATTCTACACCTGGTAAAATAGTCTTATTAAGTTGCTGAGGCTGGCCTCAAACCTGAGATCCTCCTGTCTCAGTCTCCCAAATACTGGGATTATAGGTGTGGGCCACCATACCTCACTTGTCCTGTATTTCAATGTCAGCAGATATGTATTTAGGCTTACTATCATGTTATTAGTTGTGTGTGTGTGTGTGTGTGTGTGTGTGTGTGTGTACATATGTGTGTATGTGTGTGTGTGTATGATACTGGGGATACAATCAGAGGTATTCTACCTCCAAGCTATACCCTCAACCTTTTTTCTAATGTTTTTTGGTTTGAAACAGGGTCTCTCTAGGTAGCTGAGGGTCTCGTTAACTTGCTGAAGCTGGCCTTAAACTTGCAATCCTCCTGTCTCAGTCTCCCACTTGCTGGGATTACAAGAGTGGGTCACCACAGTCAGCTATGTTATTGTTAAATAATATCATTTCACAATAATTGCCAAATTTTTTTAAATGAAGTAGATTTAATATATTAAAAACAGCATTAAAAAGCCGGGCGTGGTGGCGCACGCTTGTAATCTCAGCATTCGGGAGGCTGAGACCGGAGGATCCGGGTTCACGGCCAGCCTCAGCTACCTAGTGAGGCACTCCACAACTTAGTGAGACTCGGTTTCAAAATA
This sequence comes from Graphiurus murinus, assembly GCA_004027655.1. Classification (NCBI taxonomy): domain Eukaryota; kingdom Metazoa; phylum Chordata; class Mammalia; order Rodentia; family Gliridae; genus Graphiurus; species Graphiurus murinus. The sequence goes on from PVLC010001962.1 coordinate 102,839, forward strand.
AAGAATAAAAAATAGGGCTGAAGATATAGCTCGGAGGTAGAATGCCCCTGAGTTCAATCCCCAGTACCACAAAAAAAAAAAAAAAAAAAAAAAACAGCATTAAAAAAAACAGCATTAACCTCCAGTATAAATGCCCTAACAACCAACACAGTAAGGACAGAGGTTTTAAAGCACAGGTATTCCTCAACTTATAATGAGGTTATTTCTTGATGAATTCACCATAACCTTAAAGCACCCTAGGTATAAAATGCATTTAATACACCTAAGCCATAGACTACCACCATACCTTAGCGACACAGCACATGGTAAAAGCATCCATTTTTTCCCCTTGTGAATGCATGGATGTCTGGTAGATGAACTCCCTGCTGCTGCCCAGCACCACAAGAAAGGATCAGATTGATCTCTTATTGCTAGCCAGGGAAAAGATCCAAATTCAAAATCCAATGCTTAGTTTTCTATCGAATTCAAACGGCTTTGGCACCGTCATACAATCAAAGAAACAAAAGTCAAAAGATTGTAACTAAGGGACCTTCTGTAGTTTGAGAAAGAGAAAAGTGATAGGAGAATTGATTGTCCTATGGTCTATTATTGTAAAAGTTTGCTGAACTCAAAGGAACCTGCCTTATAGCAGAAAGTGGATGCCTCAGAACCACTGTTCCCTCTCTCTGTAACATTCATCTTTTCCCCATCCAGTAACACCCAAATACTAACTCCTTTACCTTCTTCAAGTTTTTTATACAAATTTAATTTTTTGTATGAGGCCTTTCCTATATTACACATTGCAACTCCCTTTACCTCTATCTTTCTTTCCCTAGATTTTCTCCTTAGCGCCACCATGCCCGGCTTTAGCACTCATTATTACACACAATACATACTTTGCTTACTTATTTGTTTTGTTATCTGTCTTTCCCTACTAGAATGTGAACCCCATGAAGACAGGAATTTTATTTATCTCATTGACATATCTGAAGCTCCTAGAAAAGTGCCACTGGACATAGCAGGTGCTCAACTAATTTAATGTGTGTTGAGTGAATAAACAATCACATGAATGAATGTATATTTATAGCATAAGTACCACTTTGCCTTTGTCACATCCATCGTATTTGTCATATAAATGCTTTAAATTTCTAGTTTGTCATTTTGTAATTTTGCTCATTTTTCCTTTGTAAATCTATTTTTTATTTATAATTATTCAAAAACAATCCATATTAAAGCCGGGCGTGGTGGCGCACGCTTGTAATCCCAGCATTTGGGAGGCTGAGACCGGAGGATCCGGGCTCGAGGCCAGCCTCAGCTACCTAGTGAGGTACTCTGCAATTTAGTGAGACCCGGTTTCAAAATAAAGAATAAAAAATAGGACTGGGGGTGTAGCTCGGAGGTAGAATGCCTCTGAGTTCAATCCCCAGTACCACAAAAAAAAACCCCCAAAAACCAAAAACAAACAAAAAACAATCCATATTAGTAATGTATCATACCTAGTGTTAGGTCTCTACATATTTGAAGAGCACAATAAAGAATAGTGTAGATAAAAATTGAGGTCTTTTTCTCCCTTTAAAAGACATTAGAACATTGTTCAAATTTAGAAAACAATGCTGGATAAGAAGATTGTTGGCTAGTGAGATTGTCAGGAAGGTATTGTGTTTGCTGGGGCCCTCTGTGATTTCATCTCTGTGTTTAATATTTCAAGTTGTGCTTCTCTTACTGCATCCCACCTTGGGAAACAAGAATTGCAGAGAATAAGAAATAGGATGTGGGCTGTTGAGAAGCATTTTTACAAAAACATAAAACTAAAGCACTCTTACCAAAGCAGCCAGCTCCTCCCTTGCCCATTAACGTTACTCAAAAATTGAGTTGGCTTTAAGAATCCATCTTTTAAATAAGGTCTCATTCCTCTAAAATTGTAGCTATTGTAAAGCACATTCAGAGGTTTATATGGTAGCATGTATTTTCCCCCTTAAGTTGATGGGTGTAACTATTAGGCAGAATGTACTGAAAAATCAATTGTTCCGGGGATGATTTCCCCACCAATTGTTCCATCCCAAAGTGTTTCCATGGTGCTAGCTCTGTGTTTCAAATGTTTGCTAAGTTCTTTCTTTTTTCTTTTGAGCTATTTATTTGATTATTCCAGAAGGCCTAGGACAGTCCTTTCAAATATAGAAGGAATGCTATAATTTTAAAAGCATTTTTGCAAATAAGTTTTTTTAGCCTCAGTCTTAGGAGCCAGGAATAAAATACTGGATTCTGGGATTCAGAACATCCCCTCTCCATTCACTCCATATCCCTGCATTGACCATAGATACCACACATAAAATCCTTATTTCCCTCATTTAGATATAAAATAAAAACTATTCTGGAAGTTGAGTGTGGTGGCATATACCTTTAATCCTAGTACTTAAGACGCTGAGACAGGAAGAATCCAGGTTCAAAGCTAACCTCACCGATTAAGTGAGATGCTCACCAATTTAGCAGGACCCTGTTTGAAAATAAAAAGAATAAAAAGGACTAGGGGTGTAACTCAGAGGTAGAATGACTCTGTGTTCAATCCCAAGCATCACACACACAAAAAAACAACCACCACAAACTATTCTGGAGCTTAATCCTCAAAAATGTGAGTAGGAAATTCAATAACCACTAAATGGCTCAGTAAGAAAAAAGGATGCTTCAGTTCACATGTAGAAATTTGTATTACAGACATTGAAATATCGCCTTTCCCTTTCTTTCTGAGTATACAAAATATATAGTGCTTCTAGATTCTATGGCTAACGAAAAACAAAAATTGGCCTCAGCACAACAAGGGTCCCTAATGATCCCAACCATCATATCACATCTTTTCACAGCCCAGAGATTCACCTTTTAGTGTGTGTGCTATCCTACTACTACATTGCCATAGTCTGAATCTGGTATAATTCCCAAAGACCCATATGTTGCTTTGTACTCGGTCCAAGGGACTATTGGAAGGTGGTGAAAACTTTAGGAGGTGGGATCTACTGAGAAGTTGTATGTCATATGTCATTGTGGTGATGCTCCCAGAGGAGATTATGGGACCATGGTCTCTTTCTCATCCTCTCTTTGCTTCCTGGACATCATGAAGTGAGTACTCAGATTCTTGTCTCAGAGCCTGCTTCTGAGTGAATCTAAACTAAGACAACATTAATTTCTTCTCATTTACAGGCCCCATGTGCTGGAAGGAAGCATTAAAGATAAGGTATATCCATATCCATATCCATATCCATATCCATATTTGGTGGTATTGGGGATTGAAACCAGGGGCATTCTATCTCTGAACTACACCCTTGGCCCTATTTAATTTTGAAACAGGGAGGGTCTCTCTTAGTTGCTGAGGATCTCACTAAATTGTTGAGGCTGGCCTCGAACTTGCGATCCTCTTGTCTCAGTCTCCCAACTACTGGGATTACAGGTATGAACCACCACACCCTGCTCGACAAAAGTATATTTTAGAAATACAATTTCAGAAACTTTGTGATAAGAAATAGGTTCATATAAGATAATGTCCCTGTCCCTCTACCTCTAGGAAGTCTCCCACCTTTCAATGGGTTCAGTATGTGGTTTTCCTACTGCTCTGTACCCAAGGAGAACCTAAGTGACACTGAGCAATGATCACACTGTATGGCTGCTCAGGCCACCTGTGTTTAGCAGCCCTCATTAAAAGCCCGGTGTGGTGGCGCATGCTTGTAATCCCAGAATTTGGGAGGCTGAGACCGGAGGATCTGGGTTCACGGCCAGCCTCAGCTACCTAGTGAGGCACTCTGAAACTTAGTGAGACCTTGTTTCAAAATAAAAAATAAAAATAGGGCTGGGGGTGTATCTCAGAGGTAGAATGCCCCTGGGTTCAATCCCCAATACCACACACACAAAAAAAAACTCTTTTACTTACCCTTGAAGGATATAATTAAGTTTAATTTCCTCTAAATTTAACTATTTTCCCTCAAGTCTATTAATATTTAAACTATACTACTACTAGAGGATGAGAGGAAAGGAAAAGAGAAATGAAGGTAAAAATATGGTACTTTTTTGTATGTGTGTGGTACTGGGGATCGAACCAAAGAGCATTCTAACTCTGAGCTACACCCCCACTCCTATTTTATTTTTTATTTTGAAACAGGGTCTTGCTACATTGCTGAAGCTGGCCTCAAATCTGAAATCCTACTCTTTTAGTCTAAATACTGGGATTATAGAAAATGTACTG
>PVLC010001962.1:107145-127014 GCA_004027655.1 Graphiurus murinus
AATCCCAGCATTCGGGAGGCTGAGACCGGAGGATCCGGGTTCGCGGCCAGCCTCAGCTACCTAGTGAGGCACTCCGCAACTTAGTGAGACTCGGTTTCAAAATAAAGAATAAAAAATGGGGCTGGGGGTGTAGCTCGGAGGTAGAATGCCCCTGAGTTCAATCCCCAGTACCGCCAAAAAAAACAAAAAACAAAAAACAGAAAATGTACTGTCATGCCTGGCTTGGCTTAAAAATGTGTTTTTTTTTTTGTAGTACTGGGGATGGAACCTGGGGGCATTCTACCTCTGAGCTATAACCCCAGCCCTATTTTTTATTCTTTATTTTGAAACAGGGTCTCATTAATTTGCAGAGGGCCTCACTAAGCAGCTGAGGCTGGCCGTGAACCTGGATCCTTCAGTCTCAGCCTCCCAAATGCTGGGATTATAAGCATGTGCCACCACACCGGGCTCTTAACAATGGTTTTAATGAAAGAAAAGAGAGCAATAAGAGAAATGGAGGGGTTAGACTGTACATTTTCCCCTTTTGAAAGTCTATATAATAGGCTCATTTTATGTACCCTAACAGAGTCTTGTCCTCTTCTCTCTCTCTCTCTCTCTCTCTCTCTCTCTCTCTCTCTCCCCCTCCCCCTCTCTCTCTCCCTCCCTCTCTCTCTCCCTCTCTTTAGCTTAGTATTACCCTAGCAATGGATTGTCTTGTCTCTGTCATCATGTTTGCATTTAGAATGTAATATGGTTTGGATTTAGAATGCCCCCCTAGCCATCATGGAAACAAAATACCAATGTTGGAAGTGGAGCTTGGTTGCTAAGGAGAGGTCCCTGTGGGTTGTGGTCTTGGGATTATATATTGTTCCCTCCTCCTCCTGCTCTTTTTCTCTGTTTCCAGCTTCCATAATGTGAGGAAAAGAGCCTGTGTACTCTCCCTCTCTCTTCTGTCCTTCACCATACCCTGAGATCTACAGATACTTACATGGCCTTACATGGACTGAACCCTGAATCCCAAAACAAACTGAGTAAATAAAGCTTCCTTCCTCTAGATTGTATGGTCAGTCATTTTGTATTATATCACTGAGAATGTTGACTGAGACAGAAATTGATACGAGAGAAGTTTGGTCACTGATATATCTAAGTCTGGCCATATGTTTTGTAAGTCTTTGGAACTGATTTGTGAGAGGAAATTGGAAGGGCAAGAATGTAGATAGAATGGTGGATGGTAGAAACTATTCCCAGGAGATTACGGAGGGCAAAGAGGACTCCAAAGGAAAGTAGAGTAGAGGTCACATGCGTTACATTCTGGCAAGTAATTTATCATCATTTTGCCCGTAGTCTGAAATTTTGCATGAGGCCAAATTTAAAGATGGTAGACTAATTAAAGTGGTAGAGGAAATATAAAAACAGCAAAGTATCCAAACTGCATTATGGATATTGATGTCCACATTCGGCAAATTATACACTGAATTTGGGGAGAGGAAATCAAAGCAGAGAGAATTTTTATATTTGCAGTTTGGCCATAAAGACATATGTAAAGCTGGGACCCAGAGAGATGGACTGTGAAATAAAGTAAGATGGCTGAATGGGGGTCCAAAGACTTGATTAGAAACAAAGAAAGGAATGCAGCCAGGGCAATTAAAGATTTACATAAAAAAAAGAGTGAGGTCAGGACAGTTTGCAATCATGGAAACAAGGGCAGCCATTTTGAAGACAAACACTAAGATTCCTTCCCTGTGGCTGTGATGGAGGCAGGCCCATCACTGAGCATGATGGGAACTGGCTCAGCCAAGGTCATAATGGAGGTGGACCCAGCTGCTCTGATTAAAAAGGGCATGACTACCTTTTCTTCTGGTGGCCAATTTGAGTGCTCATGTAATACCGGCTATGCTGGAAAAAGAGGGGTCATGGAGGCTTCCCCCAGACTTCAAAGGAAGGCCTGGGAAGCCAGGCAACATGTGGCATGGCTGGAATCCTTGCAAGCAGGCCCAAAGCAGGTAATGTGTGAAGCTGTGATGATGAAACCAAGATTGCAGGAAAAAACCCTGAGATTTAGAAATGCCAGAAATGTGGAACAACTGTAAAGGAAAACTGCCAGCTGCAAGCCGTGGAGCCAGGCTTGAAGAACAGTATGCTGTCCATTACAATCAACCAGGCCATAGAGGCAGGGCTGCCAAGGCCCCTTGGGGATCCAATCTCACCACTACATGCTCCAGAAGTCATAAGTGAAGCTGTGGGATCAAATACTTGCCCTGATGTATTCTGATACTGTTTTGTTCCCATTCCTTTTTTATATGGCCCTATTCTGCCCTTTTGGAATGCAAATGTTTACTCTGTGCCATTATACATTGGATGCATGTAACTTGCTTTTGTTTTTGCTTTTCTTTTAAAGAGGCTCACAGCCCTTCACCTTGAGTCTCAGGGGAGACTTTGGACTTTGGGATTTTTGAGTAATTCTTGGACAGTTGAGAATATGGGAACTCTTGGAGATAGGATAAATGTATTTTGCAATTTGAGCTGCCTATGAGGTCTAGGGGGTCAGAGGAAGAGTGTAATGGTTTGGACTTAGAATGCCCCCCTAACCCTCATTTAAACAAGGTATCAATGTTGGAAATCGAGCTTGATTGCCAAGGAGGGGTCCCTGGGGGTGTGGCCTTGGGATTATATAGATTGGTTCCTCCTCCCACTGCTCTCTCTCTCTCTCTCTCTCTCTCTCTCTCTCTCTCTCTCTCTCTCTCTCTCCTTTCCAGCCTCTATAATGAGAAGAACAGATGCCAGTCCAACATGGGCTAAGACCTGTGAAATCCAAGTCTTTATAATTTTTTATGAAACTAGTATAAATAAGGTTAGAATAGTGGAGCATTAAGAGGAATAAGGACATCTACTGCCTGTCATCTCATTCCCAAACGCAGGGCATTTTCTTTTCATAGTGAATGTTTTAAGTAAAAGTATTTTTTTTCATTTTAATTGAAGCATTTATAAAACAAGAGCATTTCAGCATTATGAAATAGGTAAAATCTATAGTTTTAAAATGATCTTAAAAACTAATAATTCCTTTTTATATGTATGTTTGATAAATGATATTCTGATTCTCAAACATGAAAATCCTTTCTTCAGCCCAGGGCATTTCTCAAAGATACCTTTCCCCTTACCCTCAAATATTTCTTGGGTGTCAACTTTATCCTGAGGTTGCCCTGAAGTATTAATACTTCTGTCCCTCATGTACCCATGTGCCTGCAACTAAGATAGAATGCTTGCCCTTTCTCCTGAGGCTCCTGTTTCAGGGATAGGAAGCATATTTATTATAACCAATACCTCCTTTACTTACCCTGAGGGTATTCTTGTTAATCTTTCGGGGTATCATGGTTCACCTTGTGAGTTATAAAACCACTATGGGAGAAAGAGTAGTTCTAACCAAGATACAGTTTTAAGAAGACACACAAAATAAAATGGAGAAAAAAGGCCCTCAGGCTGCTCCATGCTTCTAAAGCAGAGCTCCAAAAAATGAAATAAGCAGGCCACACACAAGCAGGCAAACTTTGTTTTGCTGAGAGGACTTTTTTCCTTGGGTTAATTCCAAGAGGGAACAGGCACTGAGTGAGTCATAGAATAAGTAGGGCAGAGTTTGCCTTTCAGGGAATGCAATAGTGTGTGGGTGTACTCATAGCCCTTAAGGATGCTCAGCAAGGCCAGTTTCCCAAAGTTCAGTCAGGGTCAGGCTCATCCATATGAATTCCCTCTACTTCTGTTCATGTGTCTACCATAAACTGGATTTTGAGAGGGAATTCATCTGTTTGTTCTATCCTTGTGATGAGGAGGTTGAGGGGAACAAGGCTTGGTTTGTGATTAATAAGGGAACCCTCAAGCTGCAGCTATGCCAAGCTGTGGGACAAACAAATAGAAATCTGGATGGTATGGATTTAGAGCTTCTCGATGGGCTGTCATAGCAAGTGGATCCAAAGTGAGCCCAGAGACCAGTGTATGAGGCCAAAGGTGGGATATGCTACAGAAAGAATTCAAGAAGGAAAAGATCCAAATGGGCAAGGGAAAGTAACCCTGGAAAGTACCAGACACAGAGGCTGCTGTTAATGGCTGAGTATTTATAGAACTGGATGATTCTAAGATCACCAGTTCACATGTGAGTCAAAGGACCAGGGTACAAAGATATCCCTCTAAAGTCAATAAATATGTTGTAGATTTCAGCATGAGAGATAAGCTCACAATCTAATGACTCATGATTTAGTATAGCTATCACTCAATATCTGTGGGGGATTGGTTTCATGACCTTCCCTTAGGATACCAAAATCTGTGGATTTTCAAATTCCTTATATAAAATGCCATAATATTTGCATAAAACATTCTCTGTATACTTTAAATCATCCTTTGCTTACTCATAATACCCAATACAATGTAAATGCTGTGTAAATAACTGTTATCCTATATTTTTTAGGGATTAATGATAAGGAAAAAAATGTCTACATATTTTCAGTATAGATGTAATTTTCCCCCTAAATGTTTTGGATCCTTGATTGGTTGAATCTGCTGATGTGGAACCTGCAGAGCTGAACAGTAGTTATTTTGATAACTACAGGCAGTTATTTCCAGTAGAAGCAAACTATTTCATCATATGAAAACTAAGAAGTATAATAGATAAAGCAGATAAGAAAGAAGTCACTGCAGTCAAGAATGAGGCAGTGGACATAGATAGGTTAGACGTACTTATTCCTTCTTCAAAATCTGGGACTCTAGCCGGGCGTGGTGATGCACGCTTGCAATCCCAGTACTTGGGAGGCTGAAACTGGAGGATCTCAGGTTCGTGGCCAGCCTCAGGTACTTAGTGAGACCCTGTTTCAAAATAAAGAATAAAAAATAAGGCTGGGGGGTATAGCTCGGAGGAAGAATGCCCTTGAGTTCATTCCCCAGTACCGCAAAAAAAAAAAAAAAAAAAAAAAAAAAAAAAAATCTGGGACTCTGAGGCTCTTCTATGCCATTTCTAATGCCTGGTGTGAGCATAGAATGGCCTATGTGTGATGTATCTTGAGACAAAAATTCTATGCTACATGAGAGCAGGTGAATAGTGTTTGAGGCAGAGCAGTGGTAGGGTTAGATGGGAATGATAAAAATAATTACCATTCTTCTATTCTTCTTACGACTGATGAATTAATGAGTTGAATATTCCAGAGTGCATTTTTCCTCTATGGTGTCTATTGAGAATATATTTGGTAAGCATTCAGAGTTCTAGTCATTGTTTAAAAGACAGTGATAGTTTTGAATGATCTTCATGTGTATGTGTGTGTGTGTGTGTGTGTGTGTGTGTGTGTGTGTGTGTGTGTGTGTCTTTCTTTCTTTTTATCCTCTGGATAATTTACCCAATACAGATACTCATAGCCATGACCTTCAATCAGTGCATGATCTTAGCATATCTTCTGTATCATAAAAACTAAATCACATTCAAATTGACTTTAGTGTTAAATGTATTTTATTATATGCTACTTAAAAAGTGTTACTCCCTATGAGATATAGTTAGTAATAGTCTATTACTATTTAATGGACATCATTTCTAATACTGTATGTAAAAGAGGATGTACTAGCACTTGTTAGAACACTGTTTCACAGCTTTCCATTACTCTCTAAAAACCCGTAAATCTTTTGTCCTTGTTACCTTCTCTAAATCACTTGGTGAGAATTACATCACAGTTTCTTTTGTTTTATTACCTTGACCATGTTCTTTTTTAACATTTTTATACTCTGGGCTTTTTAACTACGCATCATGTTTTCCCTGTTGACAAATCCATCATACGTTTTCACCTAATTACCAAGATCACCCACTTCAAAGTCATTTATTTTTGTTGAAATAAATCCACATGATTAAGGGAATTTTTTTTTATAGAACTCTCAAATGTCTGTATTTACTATTTACCTGTTGCCTTAGTCTTCCTATAGAATTGTCATCTTGGAATTTCTTTTCATTGCAGTGTTTCTTGGCTCTCAAATATTCCTCATTTTTCTCATTCTTGAATTTATTCTATTTTCGGTTTTACTAAACAACATTCTCAAGTAACTTACTTTTTTCAGAAGTGTGTTGTTATTAAACTCTTTGCATGTCTGAAACTGTATTTAGCTCCAACACTGGTAAATAATTTTCCTAGGAATATATCACTGTGTTGGGAAAAAATGTATCCTCAGAACTTTGATACATTGCTCCCACTGTCTTCTAGCAACTAGTGTTTGCAATGTTATTCATCAATATGGTTTCTTTTTCCATTCCCTGCTGATCTCTCACTCTCTAGAAGCTTTAAGGTCATGTCTTTATCACCATTATTCTGAAATTTTGTTGTGTCTGAGTGTGAGCTTTTCCATGCTTATTCTTCTGGGAATTTATTTATTGGTCTCTTTAAAGTTGAAGATATGATTTAATGAAATTCTGGAAAGTTTTCTTTTATTGTTTCTTTGGTTATTTCCTTCCCTCTATTTTCTTGCTCCATTTTTATAGAACACTGATTAGAGAGATATTCAACTTCCTGTATGTTACGTTCCATATATCTTAATTTTCTTTGGTACTTTCTATCCCTTTTCTAATTTATTTAATGAAATCTATGTTTAATTTCCAAGAACACTTCTTTTTCTTTCTACATTTTCCATAACAGTCTATTCTTATATTTTGTATGCAACATTTTCTCAAATATCTGTGAGGACTTTTTTTCCTGTAACTTACCCATTTATTAATACCCATCACAATAGTCTAGTACCTTGGCATGTGTCAAAATAGTCTTGTAAATAGACCTCCTATGCTTAGAAATATCTTTCCAGCATCACTACAATAATGTTTCTTGACAGGCTTATCATTCCTTCATTCTATCAATATATTTTGAGTACCCTCTATGTTTAAGGAACTATAACTAGCACTGAGATAGGAAGAGTCTCCAGGCAGAGCCTCTATAGAAGCTTACAGTCCACTGTAGTGCTTCTGCAATTTTTATTTCTTAATTCTTGCCAGCTACATGCTTTTACAGAGGATTGTTTGCATATTTATCCATAAGAAGATTCTGTCAAGGGGTAATTTAAGCAATTTGTTTTAGAAAAATTATAGACACACTGACTTTCAAAAATATTTTGCCAAATTTCACATTCCCCATCCTTCCAGTGATTCTGATCAATATTCTCCAGGAAAACTTAGGCATGCTCCTTGAAAAATCTATGTTTGAAATAAACACATTAATGCTATAGTGCAATGCCATAATTTCCCCCACATTTCCATGCTTAGTGATCTCCACAGGAAGGTAAACCTAGCAGGCACTCCCTCCATGAGATGATAATTCATTGTGCACCCTCCCCTTCATGCTATTGCTAAACACTGGGTTTTCTAATAGCTTTGTGTTTAGTCAGAGATTCAGGAAGTTTGAACTCAACCAGATGGATGCAGAGCGGCTTTAACAGGTGTCATTACTAAAGTCATGGGGAACCTTCCATTGCTCCAATCCTGGGAATACATGTGTTGTAATGGAAAGAGTACAACCTCTGATGACAGATGGGTCTGAGGTCATATCCTACATCTGTCACTTGCTAACCCAAGTTTCTCAGATAACTTAATATCTGAGCTTTGTTTTCATATTTTTACTAGTTTATATCTAGTTTATAAAATGGTAATCATCATCATAATATCAATAGTTGAACCCACTGATCAAAGGCTATTGGCAAGTTTTTACTATTCATCCCAAGTACAAAATCTGAAAGGTCACTGAAGACAGCTTATGTGTAGGCAATTTTCTTTGCTAGAACTACTTCTCAGTAGTTAGTATCACTTTTTTTCTCCCTCTCTAGATGAAGTCTAGAGCCCAAGAATCTGCATGTTCTCCACTACAGCATGTTGGACATTGATTTTCATTTAGCTTATTGGATACCAGAAAGGAATAGGAATTCTAGCCCCTTAATTGTCTACCTCCTTCTTCCTTCTATGTCATCAAAGCTAATTTGACATGCAACAGAATTTGCAACTCCGTAAAAATTATGAAACCATTTTACATATGTTATGGTTTGAGTTTAGAATGTCTCATGAAAAGCTCATAGAAAGCATGGTCACCAATGCAAGGAGATTCAGAAATGGGGCATGGTTGGAGGATGTGGGTACCTTGGGGTGTGGCCTTGGGAATGTATAGGTCCCTAGTCCCCTCCCCCCTGTCTCCAGCTTCCATGACTGAGTCCCTCCACCATGCCTGGGCACCTATTTCTGCCTTGGAACCAGCTGACTATGGACTGAACCTCCAAAACTGTGAGCCCAAATAAACCTTTTCTCCTCTAAGTTGTGCTTGTCAGGTATTTTGGTCACAACAATTAATAAGCTAAATAAAACAATCTATAACTCTGGTTCTCTTTTGCATCCTTCAGAATCACCAGAGGGCATTTTTTATTTAAATAACAAAGCTCTACTAAAATACAAATGTATTATCTGTGAAAAGAACTCCAATAGACATAATTGACATTTCCATTTTATCTCATACCTTTTTCATTTTGATTTACTAAGGGATCAGCAAACTTTTTCTTAAGGATCCACAGAGTAAATATTTTGGGGTCTATAAGTCATATAAGCTGTTGCACCTACTCCACTCTGACTTTGTAGAACACTGGGCAAAGGAATGAATTTTCTAACCCCTAGAATCCACTGAAGGACCAAGAAGAAAACCCTGAAAGAAAAAATCTCAATCTTTGTTTGTTTTTGGTAGGAGGGGCATGAATAGAACTGTAAAAAGGGGTAGAGTACTCAACCTTGGACCACAAGTAAACTTTAAAGGATAAGAACAGAATCCCTGAGGAATAGCACGTGAAGAAGAGTGGGTGGGTCTGAAAAAATAAATCTTTATTCTCTGACTGATGATCCTTCCAGTAATCCACAAATTCACACCTTTAGTTGGAAGGAATGGAAAGTTCTGCTTCAGGTCTCTGAAGTGCAAGTTAAAAGAAAAGGAAGCCATAGGCCCAGGCACAGTATGCAACCTGAGATGATGAGAAAGAGGGGTAGCTGCAGGTAAGAGAACTCAAGTACATAGCCCTGCCCACAAGGGCAGCAGGAGGGAGATGAACCTGAAGCAAAGCAATTAGCTATGACTCTGAGGATTTTAAATAGATTTGTTTTTACCTTATCTCTATTCCTCAAATTATCCATTTTTCCTCAGGGGTCTTTTAAAACATTATTACATTGGGTTCTTCTGTTATAAGTTGTTGGTTTCCTCAAATGCCATGTAATCCTAGATCGTATATTTGAACTTAGAAATGTGGGGACAGGTAAGCTTCTGAAAAAGTAGTTGGTATTGATTTGTTCTGGTGTTGTGCCAGTTTCTTTCTCTGTCTGAGAGAAAAGGCATATTATCCATGAGGGAACCTTATTCTGGACCATGAAAAGGCATTTAAAAAAGGAGACAGGTTGAACATCTTCCCTATTGTCAAAACAAGGAAGCCTTTACTATGGGATACCCAAGAGCCACAATAGGGCTCCAGACTTTTCAGTTAGTTCGTGAAGTAATTTTCCTCTTTGAAGCTAGACACAGTTTCTTCTTATGAGGATGTGGATATAGCATACCTGAGGAAACTATTTATATTATTTCCATTAGTTATTCTGACCTCCACCTCTTTCCCACCCAACTCTTCATACCTGATAACTTCTAGCTCAGAGTTCCTCCACCTTCAGAGGTTGTTCAGCTGCTTTTTCCCCTTCTGCTTTCTTCCATGTTATGAGCTAGGGTATCCACCACTTTTTCATCTGTCAAAATCATCACTTATGTTTTAAGTCTGATTTTTTTGTCAAAATCTCTGGTCAATCCCTGCCCTTTATTGCCTTTTTTGTTGTTACAGATGTTTTCCCTTTTATATACCTTTACTGTAATTTAAGTAGGTTTTGGAAAGAAATGAAGTCTGCCATTCATTGAATGAATGAATGAATTTTAGATAAACCTCATTCTAGTGAAGTTTGTTCCATGGCAAAGAGAATTGTAGAAAGGAGTCTTGCTATTTATGTTTATTTTTATTTAGTTGTTCCATGTTTCAAATTCAGTTCCCAGAAGTTCCCTTGGTATTCTAAACATGAAAATGCTGGTTGGCATACTCTATTACTAAATTATACATGATGCAAATGTAACAATTATATGCAAATGTTAATTGTTATTAAAGTACCCATATTGTCCAATTAAAATTTCTATGCACATGTTTACAAAGTTTACAGTTTACAAAGTATTCACATTTATCTCAGTTGAGCCCCATTATAAGCCTTTAAGGCAGATACCAGTCTATACTAGATAGTACTTAGCAGTGAAAAGAATCAGAGTGCTTTGCTTGCTTCCTGTCTTGGAGTGGCTACTTCACTTGTTGAAAATGGTCTTAATCTTCTATAAACTACTTAACTTTTCTTGCACTCAATTTTCTTATCTGTAAACTTAGAATAATAATAATAACTCTCTCAAAGAGTGATGATAAGAAATGACAATACCTATAAAAACAACAGCATGTGGCACATACTAAGTAGTCAAAAATATTATATATTGTTAGTAGTAGTGGTAGTAATATTTTCTTTATCATTGTCCCTTATTCCCTTTTACATAACCATAGAGCATCAGTCAAGTAACTCTTAGACTAAGAATGAATACAAATTTGTGTGTTCTGACTCCAAATCAAGATGTTTGTGATACACCATATTGTTTCAGCATGCATAAGAAGAATAAAGAACATGCAAAGAGTATTTAAGTTGGAGATGATAAAAAAAGGCTCTTGCCTCTCCTTAAACACTAACCAAATTTATCTTGGGCCCTTTGGAGACAATGAATTTACAAAGGTTAGAATGTGGCTGTTTGTACCTTTTAGGAAAATTTGTACCACTCATTGTGTGTGTGTGTGTGTGTGTGTGTGTGTGTGTGTGTGTGTGTGTGTGTGTGTGTTTTCTAGGGATTAAACACCCCCAGCTCTTTTCATTTTTTTTATTTGAAACTGTGTCTTTCTAAATTGCTGATGTTGGCTGTGAACCTGTGATCCTCCTGTCCTAGCCTCCCAAGTACTGGGATTATAGCTGTGCACTACTTAGTTTTTATTTTTGCAGTTCTGGAGATCAAACTTAGTACCTCACACATCCTGGGCAAATGCTCTATCACTGAGCTATATACACCCATCTCTCTTTGTACCTCAAATGAACTGAACTATTGGCACATCAATACATAGAGGGTAAAAGGTTTTTTTAAACACACACACACACAACAGAAAAAAATAGCTAGAAGGTCAGACGGTCAAGAACTTGCCAGTGCATACATTATCTTTCACTAGTAATTAGTGTCATTTCCGATTCTGGGATGAAATTTGAGAGTACAGATTTTGCAATACCTTTACTGGTTCTTGCTTTTCATTTTTTTCTTTTGTTTTCATGATCCTTGTGCACTGCAGAGCATTATCATGCACTCTTCATGAAGTTGCAGAGATATGGAACTAAATCTTTCCAGGACATGGAAGTTTTGTTTGTGGCAGGAATAAAATAGATGGGATATAAAATATTTGGATAATTCAGGGATATTGATGATATTGCATAAAAACAAATAAGAAATGTTAATAATATGCACATTACTTTTATTTTTCTCTATCATATTTTCCCAAAATCCAATGTCACAGACTGAATATATTTTTTAGCAATAGAGGAAATAAAATATTAAAATATAATTTTTTCTTTCTTATCATAAGGTACCAGAAGGACACATATTAGAGTCTTGGGGTTGATACATTAAGACTATATATAGCATTATATAGCATTCAGACTATAATAAATCTTGGGTGAATTTCAAAGTTAACATCCAAGAGTTTTCACCTTACGATGACAACTTGCAGCAACAGCAATAATATGGCTGCCCACATTTTTAAGTATATCAGAATGATTTTTAAGAATGTAGACAATACCTGGGCTGGGGATGTAGCTTAGTGGCAGAAACCTTGCCTAGAATGGATGGTGCCCTGGAATCTATCCCAGGATAGAAAACAAGAACGTAGCCTATACTTATTTGATATCAATTGGACTTAAGACTGTCCCCAACAAGTGTCTACTGAAACTACCTACTAATCAGGGTTTGATGAACTATGGGCCAAAAACTCTAAAACATTTTTTATGGTACTAGGGATTGAACCCAGGGACATTCTACCTCTGAGATACACCCCCAGCCCTATTTTATTTTGAAATGAGATCTCACTAAGTTGCTGAGGGACTTGCTAAGTTGCTGAGGCTGACCATGAACCTGCGATCTACCTGTCTCAGCCTCCCAGTACTGGGATTGCAAGCATGTGCCACCAAACCTAGCCTAATATATTCTTGAATTTGAAAAAAAAAAAGAAATTAGGGAGTCCTTCAGGACCTGAACAAAAGACTGATTAAAGCTCCAACAGAGTTTATGGAACTGGCCAAATCCCATGCCAAGAGTTGGGGGCAAGAGAGTAGTGTCAAAAGAACATCTAAGTGTGGCAAAGTAAGGCTAAAGGCAGGTGTTCTATGACCTATTTATTTCTTGTTGCTAATAACCCTCTAGAATTTGCTCTCTCCACTGCTCTGCCAAGAAAGAGACAGCAGCCTGACATAGCTCTAAGAAGTTAGCAGCTACAGTATACCTCAGATGGCTCCTTTCTGAGCACTAGGCACAAAAGTTTGGGTTTGACACTAGATCATACCCACTTCAACATCTCTAATGCTAGTGATCTGTTGCATTTCCTGTGGGAAGTAGGTGATAAACTGGAGATTAACATACAGAAAGCTTTTAAATGGGGCTCTCGGAAGCAAACCAGTAGTAGAGAGGGAAAGGAAAAAGACACAGAGGGAGAAGTCAAGCAGTGATGAAGTCTAATGGTAGTCCTCAGCCAGCTTCACAAAGAGCTCTGCAGCTGGGATGGCCTTTCAGAATTCTCACAAGTTGGTCCCAAATAGGCAGGTCCCCTATATCCCCACACTGAACAGTCATTGAGTTTGAGCCAACCTGGGAAGGGGTCATGGTCTTAAGCTAAGTACTTTTCATAAGCTGAAGCAATCTTGAAGAGGAAGGGGACTAATAGACAGGGACCCTATGCTGAGGGTACTCTTGGAAGTTATGATCTTAAGGCAGTACCTGAATGGTGGATTGCAGCATTCAACACCAAGTCTAATTTTGGTGTAGCCAAATCTCAGTTCCAGCACACAGCCTGGCTTATGATATGAAGAACACACTGGTCCCTGCCTGTCTGTAGGTAACAGATTTTGCCCTTATTCAATGCCAGGTTTCAAGGTTATTATTGATACTAGAGCCCATGCAGAGCTCCCAAATAATGCTGACAAGAATAGTAAGTATAACTCATGTTGGCTGGGTGTTTACCATGTGCCTAGCATTGTGTTAAGCAATCTCCCTATGTTACCTCATGAACCCCTCACAGCAACCCTACATAGGTAGTTTTGCACCTCACAATTAAGGAGGCTAAGGGGGCAACAGTGAGGGGACCATGAGTGCCTCCTCTTCTGTCACTCAGTGAAGATTAAGAATTCAAAGGTGGTGGGCTGTCCCAAGCACACCACTAATCTTTCTTATTCTACACTATTTTATATCCAAGTGCTCCCAGAGGAGAAAGGTGCTGTACCCCTTGCAGATCAAAAACACAAAAGTCTTAGCCAGAGAAGGCATCAGGCTCTGGTCTAAGGTCAGGCTTTCTAAGAAAGGACATACTCTCCTGGAAGGCTTTTCTGCATTCTCAGTATAGAGAAGAGTCTGCAAACCAACTTAAACATATCTCAATCTCTCTATGACTTATGTTCCCCATATATAAAGGGAAAGGTCTGTGGCTATATACAAACAGCCTTCTCCCCTAGGCTTCATAAACCCTGGATGATAATTTGGTCTCCTATATTTATGTGACAGAAAACCTTACCTATACATTGAATAAATTGAACTAAAGGGCCTTTTGGGCCCCTTCTGGCTCTAAAAATTTTTTCTTATCAAAATTTGCTATGAAAGTCACTGATAATTAATAAAGGGAGTTCAGAATGAAACAAATAAGAATCAGAAACACTCTGGGAATATAAATCATCATGTGTCACTATAAATAACTGGATGTGGTTCTTACTTGTGGTTTGGATTCATGAGATAGAATTAATTCCTTTCTTTTATAAACTTGACTGTGTCCTAGAAGTTTTAATGCATTTTAAAATTAAAATGTAGATTGGCTTTACACCTAAATCTTGTTTGCTGTCCTCCCATTTCATCTCCAACTTTGCAGACTTAGTGATGATGAAAACACCAAGGACATTCTCAAAGAGAAGGTTACTTGAAGCAGCTGCCACTCAAGCTTTACCCTTTGAGACTGTCACCTTTTCACTTTGTCTCTCAAAACTTGTAGAGAAGCCTCAGGGAACAAGCTGTATTTGAGTAGGTAAATCATAGGCAGGTTATAGAATCCAGGTGGATGGGAGGAAGTTATACTCAAGTGAAATCTCTCAGCTCCATTTTATAATATCTGTTGGGTATGTGCTAGAAAACAACATTCACATGAACATAGCTCCTGTCTGTGAAAGGCTCTCAGTCCCATGGGAGAAGAGAAGTAGATTCACAAATAGCTAGCACTACCACAGAAATGACCAGCACTTTAGCAGGTGTAGAGAAAATGTGTGCAGATGAGAAGAATCATAGCTACCATTTACTGAATACTTACTAGAAGTCATTGTTTCATCTAAACATTTCAATAACAGTCCATGGAAGGTATTGTTATTGTTATCCTCATTTTGTTGTTTTTTGAATATACATTTATTGGTATATTATAGTCTCACATAAAAATGTAATTCAAAGTGATAGGGACAAACATACACACAGCACTTGGTGAGCTTTCCCCTGGATCACTCCCTACCTCATTTGATTGTGAAGAAACAAGCTCAAAGAGGTAAAGTACTTTGCCTCAGGTAATTCAGCTAACACATGAAAGAGCCTGGATTCAAACCCAGATCTTTTAGACTCTAAGTTATATAATGCAAGTTACTATAATCTTCTGCCTTCCCTAAAACAGGTATCCACTATTCTGATTCAGGAGTTTGAGGTAGGATTTACACTGGTGAAGACTGAGTTAGATACATAGTAAAATAAGATAACATGTATTTCAGGCAAAAGGAATGGCCCTACCAAATCTGGAGAGCCTTATGGCAGCAGGAATGTCCACTACATCAATATGAGGATAGCACAGTATACTGAAAAGTGAGGAGAAGGGACTAGAAAAATAGTTTCATGGGGAAGGGTGGAGACAGATTGACTATTGTGATCTCATTCTGGCAGCATGCTTGTGAAATTTTCTTTTTTTTTTTTTTTTTTTTTTGTAGTACCTGGGATTGAATGCTAAGAAATTACTACTTCTTTTTTATTTTTATTTTTTGGTAGTGGGGATTGAACCTAGAGGCATTCTACCTCTAGGTTATTCCCCCAGCCCAATTTTATTTCTTATTTGTAAACAGGGTCTCACTAAGTTGCAGATAACCTCCCTAAATTGCCGAGGCTGGCTTCGAACCTGTGATCCTCCTGTCTCAGCCTTCTAAGTACTGGGTTTACAAGCACAAGCATGCGCCACCACACCAGGCAAGAAATTATTACTTTTTTTTTTTTTTGGCAGTAATGGGAATTGAACCCAGGGGCATTCTACCTCTGAGATACACCCCCAGTCCTATTTTTTATTCTTTGTTTTGAAACAGGGTCTCACTAAGTTGTGGAGTGCCTCACTAAGTAGCTGAGGCTGTCCGCGAACCTGGATCCTCCGGTCTCAACCTCCCAAGTACTGGGATTACAAACGTGCCCCACCACGCCCGGCTGCTTGTGAAATTTTCTTAGCAAACCTGTGAACAGTCCTGGAAGTTATTTTGATGCACTTTTGCATAATTGTATGAGGGAAGGAGGGAGGTAGGGAGGGAAGTGGGGAAAGAGGAGAGAGAGAGAGAGATGAGGCAGGGAACATTTCCACAAAATTGAGCTCAGTTAATTAAAAGTTATATTGTAGAATTGTAGAGCAGATCTTCCAATTTGAACATCCTGAGGAATCCACTGGGGTAACTTGTTAAAGTCCAGATAGCTGGGCCACAGCCCTAGAGATGTAAAGATGCTGGGTCAGTAGGTCTGGGATGTGGCCTGAGAATCTGGAGTTCTAACCAGCTTATGGTGATACAGCCAGTCTGGGGACAACTCTGTGCCTGGAATTGGTGTAGAGCAGGATATGATTCTGCCATGTGTATAGGTATGAGACTCAGTATTTAAGCATTATAACCAGTAGCTTCCTGTAGTCCACGTAACATGTTTGTGCTCCTGTCTCAAGCTGTGACCTCCTGACCTCCTTTGGTTCAAGGCCCTACCCTCAACCATAGTCGTATTTCAAAAATATGAGTCTGGACACTAAAACTTTACTAGCATGTATAGGGAGGGAAGAGAGGGGTAGGGGGATGGGGTTAGGAGGGAAACAAACCAAGAGATGCTGTACGAATAAAATTATTTTTAAAAAGCAAGTCTAAGCTGGCATAGTGGCCCACGGTTGTAATCCCAGTACTTTGGATGCTGAGACACAAGGATCACAGGCTAGAGGAAAAACTCAGCAACTTAGTGAGACCCTGTTTCCAAATAAAAAATAAAATAAGGCTGTGGGTATAACCTGGAGGAGGTTCAACCCCTAGTGCAAAAAACAAACAAACAAAAAAGAAAAGAAAAGAAAAGAAAAGGTCTAGCTAGATGTGTAATTCTCGTACTTGGGAAGCTGAGATAGAATCACAGGTTCAAAATTAGCTTCAGCAACTTAGTGAGACTCTCATCAACCTAGGGAGACCCTGTTAAAAAAAATAAAAATAAAACAGAATATGCCTCTGGATTCAATCTCCAGTACCACATTAAATAAATAAATAAATAAATAAATAAATAAATAAATAAATAAATAAATAAATAAATAAATAAATGAATAAATGTCTAATCAGGTCACTCTCCTGCTTAAAAATGTTAATGTCTCCCATTGTATTTGTGTGGTATGTGGATCCTTTCATAGAACTTCTTATCTCTTTAATCCCATATAGTCTCTTCTGTATGACATCTCATAGCTCCATGAGAGAGCTACATTGCCTCTTATATTTGGACTGTCAATCTTTCCAGGTCTACCTGTCTATTTTTGGTTAAATACTATTTCCCCTTTGGGCATTATCTCAAAATCAACTCCACGGAAGCCCTTTCAAGACCTTGGGCAATTTCCCTCAAAGACTCTTGCACAGTATAGAAATAAATGATCTGGTGGCATGGCTGGGCCCTCCAGTAAACTAGGAGCTCCTTGAAGGCAAGTGTAGAATATTAGCATTTAGTGAACAAAAAATAATTTAAGAAACTATCATTGAACTTGTGATACTCCAGACCCAGCAAGAATTAGCAATCATACCTGTTCTTCCTCGAGCAAAAGATTGCTTTCTTAGAGTTGGAGCTACTAAGGGAAAAACTCACAAATAGCAAAAGAAAATGACAAATGCCATTAGTAACCCAGAAAAAGCTGTATCTGTTTTAGAATTTTTTCCATCTGAGCATTACAAACCACAAAAGAAAGTATTTTGCTTCCACAAAGAACACATTTTTAACAGCACTCTTTCCCAAAAGGACACCCCCTCCCTCCATTGCATTTTGATCTATCCTGATTTAATTTAAAGTTTGAAGATGGGTTCTGACCTTATCTATCAGTGGCTGAGCTGTTGTCTCATTGAAACTCATTAATAGGGTAGCCTGTATATTATAACTTAGAAGCTCTGGGTTATCACTGATGCTTGCAATTGCTATGGAAACCAGGCTCATATGTACCTTTCAAAGAGTCTACTTTAAAACAGGGGAAAAAGATGAAGAAAAAGAAGGCTCCTTGAAAGAATAAGCTATTTAGTACCCAGCATGCACAGGCAGGTTCAGTGATGCAAAAATGCTCTGCCTACACAATGATAAAAAACAATTCTTTATGTTTTTTTAGGAGCTAATAATGGATAACCTTGTATTAGAGATCTGTGTTTATCCTGATGGGGAAGAATGCCTGAGGCAGATTTACCCCATGCCCACATGTAGAAACACAAACACAGACACACACTAACAATTTTCATTTTCCCCCCAATTTTTTGCAGCCTGTATTCTTAAATCCTATAAAAAATTGTTCGCATGAAGCTTAGGCTGCTAAAGCCAACCAGTACTGACCAAGAGCTTAGTCTCTTCTGCTTCCCCTTAAACATGTATTGAATGTTGCATACCAGCAATTATGAACTGAATTTTCCAATTATAAAGTGGTAGTTAGGACTTCTGGGAAGATGGCGACGGAGTGAGACACGTCTCAAGAGCCGCTGTGAGCTCGATTCAAATCAGTCGTGGATCCAGCTTTTTGAAAGAAGAAAAAAGCAACAAAAAGGTGAAAAACGCTGCGAAAACTGGAATACAGCTGAGCAGAACCCGGAAGGCTGACCAGGGAGAGCAAAGAAGCCCATCTCCACGGCCCTGGAGCCACGCCGCCAGGCAGAAGCTGCCATTGAGCCGGCCCCCGGCGTGGAGTCTACTAAGAAAGAAATATACAACAACCCTCTGCACCCCACCGGCCAGAGCTGGAGTGAGTGACTCCTGAACTCCTCATCCTAGCCAGGCGGCATTTCGAGGCACCTTTGACAGAGACCAGAACGCGTGGTACGACCAGCTTAAGCCCGCACAGGACTATCCCAGCTCACCTCTCCTCACGGAGCCTGAGCAGAGATAACTGCACCCCAGGGCTTGGGTCAGGACTGCCACAGGAACAGCTTCTCAACGGAAGGGGGGAGAAGCAAATCGGCTCAAGGGTGAGTGGGGAAACGGGCAGCTGGCTGGAGTCTGAAGAGCAGACCAGAGAGAACCGGGGAGTCAGCGCGTGCGCAGCAGTAGCAGCCGCCATCTTGTCGGCTGCCCACAGCAGCAGAAATCTGCCCAAAAGACCTGCAGAGGCCAAACCAGGTCTGTTCTTACAAACTTGCAGGGATTTTTATTTTGCTACTTGCTGACGTTTCTTGTTTTCTGAGGCTTTTGCTTTGTTTTGTTCCATTTTTACTCTGTTTTCACTTTGCATTGCTACAATTTATGTATGTTTGTTCGGAGGATTGGTTGCCTTTTAGCTTTTGCTAGATCCTAGAGGTCAACACCTGAAACCCACCAAAGACACCAATAGAGCAGGCAGAAGAAATTCCGGAGTAATTGCAACTCAGTACAAGGTACCATTCACAGAGAGAAAATAAAAATAAGAAACCTACAAATTCAGGGAAAGTGTGCAAGAGCAGCAAAGTTATAAATTTAAGTACAGGGAAACCATGAGAAGGAGAAACACAAAAGAAACAATGAGTCAACACGACCCCACAACAACAGAACTCAATGACACTGATTGGCAGAGCTTACCAGAAGGACAATTCAGATCTTTAATAATAGAAGCGATACAAAACTTCCAGAAAGATTGCAGAGAGAGCTGGAAAGAAATAAAGGAACAAATGAACAAAGAATTTGACACCATGAGCAGGAACCATAGCGAGGCCTTGAGGGAAGTGAAAGAAGTGAAAGAGGAAATAAGAGAAGTGAAGGCATCGATACAAACTATAAACAATGGATTAGACCATATGGAGAACAGAATATCACTCCTAGAAGATGACCATTCCAAAAATGAATCCATTATAGATAATCTAGAAAAAAAAATTCGACAGTATGAATCCGACATCGATGAAATCTGGGCCAATTTTAAAAGAGCTAATCTAAGAATAATAGGCATAGAAGAGGGATTAGAAGTTGAAACTAATGGAATAAACAACCTATTCAAAGAAGTAATATCAGAGAACTTTCCAAACATAGAAAGGCAAATTGGTACACAGGTGCAGGA
>PVLC010001963.1:0-42646 GCA_004027655.1 Graphiurus murinus
TCCCAAGGAAGTTGTCTTGCACTTTTTTCTGGTGTCTGAGCATATCCCAAACCCTGAAGAGTTTGAGCAGATGTTTGCAAAGGCCAGCCCGGAGACCAGTCCTGCTTAGATATGATACTAACATCCGCTCCAGTATCCAGCAATCCTGCAATTTTTTTCCCATTGACTTTAAGTTCTATCACTGGTCTCTCATTGAGCTGTAAAGATAAAAAGGCACTACCAGTTGAGCCGAATCCTTTCTTGCCTCTTTCCTTGTCCTGGCTAGGAAATAAACCATGAAGGCTAGACGACACTACAAGCTGCGCTATACGATCACCTGGTGAGATAGCGACAACCCCTCTAGGGGAAGATGCCAGAATATTAACTGTTCCTGTGAAGTCAGAGTCTATCACTCCTGGGTGGACAACGAGACCCTTTAGTGTGGAGGAAGAGCGGCCAATGAGGAGGCCTACTGAATCTTTTGGTAGTGGTCCTGTAAAATCTGTGGGAATTAGTTGAACTCCCATTTGAGGTGTCAATACCAGTTTGGTGGTGCTCCAGAGGTCCAATCCACTGGAACCTTTTGTGGCTCTCCTGGGAGCTTCCGCCATTGTGGTATATTGGGATCTTCCTGACTCCCCTGACTCTCCACCGCCCCATATATTTGAGGGCCCTGGGGACAGGGGCCCCGCTGGATGTATTTTGGCCAGACATCTCCAACAGGTGAAGAGAGGGGTCTTCCTTGGATGTCCTTCACTGATCTGCACTCACTAGCCCAATGGTTCCCTTTTCTACATCTAGGACACAACCCTGGTTGTCTCTGTAGTGTTCCCCTTTCCCTGCTCTGATTCTTCTCTGGGCAGTTCCTTTTAAGGTGTCCATGACACCCACATTGAAAGCAAGCGCCTGCAGGGGTATTGCCCTTACCGTGGGTGGCAGCCATGACTGCCGCTGCAAGTCCAGCGTTAGTTAAGCCACCCCCTATCTCCCGGCAAGCCTTTAGCCAAGCTGTCAAGTCTTTATTTTTCCATGGTACTATAGCCTGCCTACACTCTCTCGTACACTGTTCAAAGATTAATTGTTGCACTAGAGGCAAAGCCTCCTTGGCGCTAGGGAAAATCCTTCCAGCAGCTTCCATCATCCTTCCCACGAAATCAGCAAATGGCTCCGTAGTTCCTTGAATGATTTTAGTAAGGTTTCCTGCCACCTGTCCTTTATTGGGTATTCCTCTCCAGGCTTTAACAGCCATACGATTGATTTGGCCATACACTTCTTGCGGATATGCAATCTGATTATTTTGCCATTGTCCTGTACCTGTGAGCATTTCATAATTCCAGACTGCTCTTCCCCCTCCCGCTGCAGCATTCTCCCTGGCTTGTATTTGAGCCAAATCCTGATAGATGGCTTTGAATTCTATGTATTGACCAGGCATTAATACAGCTTTTACAGTCTGCATCCAATCATCAGGGGTCATAGCCTGCTGGGCCAATCTTTCTATTATACTTGATGTAAATGATGCGGTCACACCATACGCTTGCACTGCTTCAGCCAAGTTCTTTATCATCTTAAAATCTACCGACTTATGTACTCTGTTCTGCTGAGCATCCAACATAACCGGAAATGCAACCTCCGGAAATTCTAGCGCCGCCTCCTTCCAAGCCCGAGGTGAGAAAGAAGTTCCTGATCTGAGATTAGCCACACCGCCATTATAAGGCGGGAGTTTGGTTATATAGTCCGTAGGGCATTCAGGACAAGAGGGCTGGAAACTTCCTTTTCCTACGGCGCCCCTCTCTTTAAGCCTGGTTTTCCTCCTTTTCCTTTTCACTTTCAGTTTCTGTATCATGTTTAAAAGCTGTCTAATCTCCAAATCCTCACTATCCGAAGACTCCTCTTCAATGGAGGAATGAGAATTATCATGACTATCCTCATTTTCATTCTCCAAGTGCTGATCCAAAGACTCAGAGTCACCCAGGTCATTATCGAGGGCACTCCTTCCTGCTCTGCAATTACCTTCTCCTTGTATTTCCTCTAAAGCTTCTCCAGCTGCCTGTAGCGGAGCCTGGCAGTCTTTATCGTCTAGCAGCTTTTTATGATCTCCCAAAGCCCCCATGTCCCAGTGCGCAACTGCCCTCCCTCCGGTGCCTTGAGTAAATCATGTCCGACCTTTTCCCAACAAGCATTGGTCAAAGCACCGGAATACAGAAACCAGGAGGATGCTTTATCCAAATCCTGCAAAAATCCATCCAAGGCCCCTGAACTAAGCTTCAGGCCCTTAGATTTTAGTAGCTCCCGAAAAGCAACCTGCAGGGGGCAGCTGGGAGAATTTCCCATGATCGTCGCCTTCCGCGAACCTTAAAATCGTCCTTACTCCAGGAACCTTAACTTGGGACCCCTACTTACTGGCCCTTTTCCGATCGATCGCCCTGTCTTCGCACAGTTCTGGAACCTCGCACAGGGTTTTAGAAAATTCGCCGTATGGGCCACCACTTGTCGCGCGCTTGCGTCTGACCAGCAGACAAAAGCACTCAACAACCAGGTTCCTTCTGTGCAAAGCTTTAATCAGGATTCTCTTGATTCACATAATCTTAATGCAGTGTCTGGCCCCGAGTTTCTGATAACCCATGTTTTTATGCCTCTTTCTGACCAATCAGGTTGCGACTTGTTCCCTCATGCCAATAGGTCAGGACACATCACCTGATCTTACTCTGATGCTGTACTGCACGCTATTTCCTTAAAAGGAGTTGTTTACAGCACTGAGGCTCCTTCCGCTAGGCGCCATGATAGGGAGCGGCTGCGCCATGCCTCCCCACACCAGGTTGGCTGTCTGAGAAGGATGTAGGTTTTGAATATCCAGAGATTTCTAGTGAAGCTAAAAGCAATGTGAAAGGTTTTACAAGTCTAATGAAGATTCAGCAGATTTGAAGGGACTCAACATTTCAGATGAGAAGATTGGCATATGTTCCTTGTAGATTTGTCATCAGAGAAGTGACCAAAACATGAGATTGATGACATCTCAGCAGAAGCCACAGTGTGCAGAAAGAGGTTGTGAATCAAACACAAACAAAAAGTGACAATTTAAAATAACCCATCAATTAGAGTTAGAGACAGCCTAAGGAAAATAGATGATGAAGGTCAAAATCTATAATTTCTTTCTTAAATAATGCAGAGAGAAAAAAATAAGGACTGAGTTTGTTATAACATTCAAACATGTTCCCTTTCTCCTATAAGTTAGAATACAGGGAGTAAAGTTTGGTAAGAAGATAACACAGATTATATCTTTGTACCCAAGATTCATAACTTCCATACTTGTAGTATCCTAAATGGGGTCCTGTATGAGATTTCAAAGGATTTTTATGCAGTGTACCTCTGCCTCATGGACTAATAAGCCTGAATGGAAATGGAAGTGAGCTAGGTTAAGGCCCAACTTGTAAACTTGTGTGGGAGAGGAGATTACCTCTCAGAAATCATGGCTGATTTTCAAATAGTGGATTGTAGTGAGACTGGGTGTTAGAACATTACAGAATTCATCATATCCCCTGGGTTGATATTGTACTGTCAGCAGAAGAAAAAACATATATGAGTGGTCGTGAAAAATGTCACAAATGACTCTATATGGCCTATGGAATTGTTCCTGTGGTACTAAACTTCTTATAAGAAGAGAAAAGGCAATTCCAGCTGAGGGTGTGTGTTACCTGATAACCTGGACTTATAAGAGAAGTAGGACCCCACATATGAGCTAAAAATATAGTCACTCCCTGGATAGAGTATGGTAGATCATTTTCACACTCCAGGTGGGTGAGCTTAATATTCTATTTTCCTTAAAAAGGAAAAGAACAAAATGATCATACTCTTTTCTGTTTCCCTTAAAAAACAGAAAAACTATTTTGTAATAAACTACAATCATTAAGAAAACATGTCTAGTAATTCAGAAAGTGAGGCAGAAATTAGGGGGTTGCTGAGGTCAAATAGTTTTCAGTACTAGAGTCTCCTTATTATTGAGATAAGCTGTGAGTTTAGAGACAGATAGCTAATGTGAGGAAACTGGACTGTGACTCTTCCCTATCCAGGAAAGCATGGCAGGAGCTTTGTATTTTGGAATCAGACCATTTTACTTGCCCTTTCCATATGAAGACAATGCTGTATGCTGCTTTCTCAAGTTTATTTAAGACTGAGTACTACTATTACAATGATAAATATTTCTTTCTGACTATGAAATAAAGATGAAGCCAGTTCTAAAAAATATGTAGAGTCTCCTGGGAAAAACAAATATTGACTCCCAATGGAAGGATTTGAGAACATACCTTCACAAGGTTGGAGTTTATAATGACACCCAGTTAAGGTTTATGGACTGGCTGAATTTAGTAGAAGATATTGCCTACCCCTGCACAAGGAGATTTTAAAAATCTAATTTAAAGATTAGTAGACTTTTACCTTTGGAATGGAACCCAAGGCTTGATTCCTAAAGAGTGCCCTAGTACTTCCATAGGAATATGATTCTTAAACCCAACTATACATAAGAAATACTTAGAATACTTTTAAAAGCTGCAAAAGATTAATGTACACCTCAGAACAATTAAATAAGAATTCTTGGAGGAGGACTCCAGGAATTAGTGGAGCTTGTTCCACTAGTTTTATAGGTTATTCTAATATGCAACCAAGTTTGAAAAACATGGATCTGAGAGGACATACTGTCCCAATTATGATATACATTGCAGATTCCAGCTTCTTTAATGGTTTTGGATCTGTCTAGAGTGACCCCCTTCATGCAAGAAAGTAGTTGGCCCATAGAAAGTGACAGAGAGCTAGGTTTATTGGAGTCCATAGTAGAGGTTGTATGAATTGCTTCATACCTGCTTGATAATCAGTGTTTGATTAATCTGTGTTTGTATATGTGGCAGCATTTATTCTAATACTTGATTTACCCTGACAGAAAACTTTATGGGGGAAACAGCTACCTGTATCCATGTCCAAATTTAGGGCAGACTTGTCTACCAAAAATAAACTAAGGATTGTGCAAGACTGAATTGACCTAACTCAAATTCAGTGGATGCTGGTACTATAATCTATTATGCTCCCAACCATGAGCTGTATTGTGTAAGATAGTCTCTATTTTAGGACACTAAATTCTGGGCAGGGACTTAATTACAGTATTCACCAAAGGGTACAGACATTAGATAAGGAAGTAATTTGTCTTTAATTAGGAAAGCAAATTTATTCTAATAAGAGAAATATTTATTGTGTATTATCACCAACCACAGGAGGTCAAACATGTCTCTAATTTTTGGCTCTGTAACTGAACTAAATATAGGTCTTGAGCTTTCATTTCTGCTCACCAGTGAAAATTTAAGCTTTTGAATTAAAGTTAAATTCAGCAAATTCTTATGTGAAACTCAATCTCTTTTAGAAATTTCCTATCTTCTCTTTCCTTTTATTTGCCTTGGAGGTGATGTGTGTTCTAGAGGGTTTTATAAAATTCCGAGTTATTGGCAAAGATAAATATATAGGTAGATAATTTATTATGTACAACACTGGAACTAACAAGAATACTTACTAAGTTTGATTGAGATATATAATCTTAGTTGATCTTGATTAATATTTGTCAACCATGACCAAACGTCCATGCCCTCTGTGCTCTGTGGTACCCAGTTTATTGCAGATCAATATGTATCTTCATTTTCCAGTTCTCTTTTATTTATTTATTTACTTTTATTATTATTATTTTTAGTTTCCAGCCCACTCTTAGCTATTTTTAGGTTCCTCTGAAAAGTGTAGGCAACTTTTGGAAGTCCCTTCACTCATCCCATTGTGGAACATGTACCAAAGTCCCTTCACTCATCCCGTTGTGGAACATGTACCCAGATATTACTACTGTAAAATTCAAGTCACTAAGTAGAATCATGACTTCTCAAGGAACCTTTCACTAATTCCTCTTTATGTTGGGCTTTATTAGGTTTCTATCATACACAAAATAAACCAGGACATGGCCCTAAGAAATTTTATCCACACATTACTTCCCATGATTACCTTTACCAGTTATTTTTCCTAAATGTATAGGTTCTTCACTTTACCAGGTAGAGGAAATAATTATCATATGTTCATACAATTTTTGAGTTAAATGTACATGGGTTAAGCAGTAAGTCAGCTTTGTTCAAAAGATTAAGTTTGCCAGGCATGGTGGTACATGCTTGTAATCCCAGTACCTGGGAGGCTGAGAAAAGAGGAGCACAGGTTTGTGATCAGCCTCAGGAACTTAGTGAGGCCCTCCACCAACCTAGTGAGACCCTGTTTCAAAATAAAACATAAAATAGAGCTGGGACTGTAGCTTCGAGATAGAATGCCCCCGCATTCAATCCTCAGTAACACACACACACACACACACACACACACACACACACACACACTTTTAAGTTTACTGGAGTGCCAGGATTTCACAATTCTTGCATATTTCAGGAGTTTTAAAGAATTTCTCAGAAATTCATCTGATGTCGTTATTCACAGTTTAGTATAGCCCTCTCCTGATTCAAGAAGACCTTTGACTCAATGGATGTAATCCAAGACTATCAACAATATTGCCTTCTGCCATTCCTATAACATACTTGTGGCCAATTGAATGGATGGATTTTGGCTAACATATTACCAGAATATCTGTATTAGCTTATGTTTAACTAATTTTTGTGAGAAAACTGGAGGTCTGATATATCAAGTGACTTGCCTGAGATCACAGTGCTAATTAATAGCAACATTGGGTATAGGAAGGTGTAATATTTTTCTTTGGCTCAAAGGTGTACAACTTAGATGGGAGAAATGAAAAGTAGCTTCCACGTACTTCAATATGAATAATTTATAAAATGGCTGTGTATTAGAATCAATCATAGTCCTTTTGAATCTCAGTACATGTGAAAACAAGCATGCAGATTCAGCTGGCTTGCAATGTTTTCCATGTCTCTACATTTTAAACTTTATCCATAATTTCTATAATTATAAAATAAACAAAGTTGAAGAACATGTGTAATCCATATCCAGTCTGCCTCAATGCATATCAATCTACCTTGTGAGGTGTCTTTTCATGAGCTCTTGCCTGTACTCCAACTTCCAAAGACCAAATGGGAGGCAGCTAAAGGAGGTATTTATTTTGATGTACATATAGCTTGAGGCAGTGATTTTAATGTTTTTGTGTGCTTCAGGATCTTCTACAATATTTATTAATATTATTAAAATGTATAATTATGAGATTTCATAACCAAGCTATATGAACTGCCTTATGCACACTTAATATGTATAATTAATAAATTAATAAACTGGTATATGCTAGAATTTGATCTGAAGCCTGCTTTTAGTATAACCTCGAATTGAGACTTTGAGGTCAAATTAAGCCCTTATTCACTGGAAACTTTTTGGCTGTTCTTGCCGTGTATCTGCCAAAAATAACTTAATAGATGAACTGAGTTGTTCTTGGTAATAGGGCTTGTTTATCCAAGCATTTGCATCCAAGAGTTGAACCTTCCTTCCTTTGAAGGCTACAAATAGTCGCTTCCTGGTCATGCCTTTGGAACATTGCCTGGCAGTGAGTAGGAAATGAGTATACTTGTTTGTCGGGGGATTTGGCAGGATGGCCTGTAAAAACATTTCCCAAATTATTTCTGAGACAGCTCCTGGAAACACCTTATTTTCAATCTACCAAATGAGCTGGGATGTTTGTTCAGTAGAAAGTTTGCAAGCACCATATTTGCTGATCAATACATACGTGTTTGCAGAGAAGAGAAGGTCTGCTGCACATAATCTGCCTCTTGATAATATTGAAAGAACACAGATGACAAGAAAGTTTGAGCCACAAAAGCTTTGTTGATCCAGAGGATTTGCTTATAGTTTAATTATTTTTTAGGTAAAACTGAGGACATACTAGCTTTAGCAGCAGAGCAAGCCTAGATATTGAAGCAAAATATCTCTTCCTGGTTCTGTGTATAAATCCTTGGGGATATGGAGACAATACAATCAACTTTTTTTATTGTATTGCCAGAAAATGTAGATGAGAACCATTAGGAGAAATGCCTTTGTTAGGATAATTATTATAGCAGCCTCCGTAACAGATTGACACACCCTGGGTGATGAGGGAGAAAAATATTAAGGGAATGAAAGCAGAGGAGGATCTGGAAAATGAAATTCAAATTTAAAAGTTATCCTGGAAAGGCATTAAGGGAATCTTATTTTGTTCAAGAAGAGCCTACCTCCTGATTTGCACTGTTATCTGTTCTAGATCCAGAGAAGCCTAAAAATAGGAAAATTATAAAACATAGGAAGTAACACTTGAAGATTACTGAAAGGAAACAAAAGCATGAAAAAACTTTCTTATGGAAGAAATTATATTCCATTTTCTGACTGGGTTTATTGAGTGAAGTAGAGCCATTGTAATTGTATGTTTTACATGTTACCCTGACTTCACTCAGTAAACATTCAATGTGGGCACCATATGATATTTGCTGTTTTATTTCCAGAACAAAACATAATATTTAGAAAGGGAGGTATTAAAAAACATGCTTCTTAAATGAATGAACATATAAAATGTTTCTGTTTAAGTAGAAGTTTAGAGTTGGGCAGATGAGATATGAATTCTTTGGGCATATGCAATAATATTCATATCTTCAAAATTGTCCCTTCATTTTTTTACTTAATGTTCTCTACCTCCCTTACTCCTGTATTTATTTTTCCATTTTCCTGTCTTTCTTCTTTCTTTCTTTTTTTCCCCAATATCTCTACCTTCTTCTGAAATTAAAGGGACTGACATTAAAAATAGTAAGAATTAATCCCCATTTATCCATTTATCATGGTCAACTGTGGTCTGAGTATATTAACTGGAAGATTCCAGAAATAAACAATTTTGTAAGTTTTAAATTGCATCATTCTGGGTAGCATAATGAAATATTGAATCATCCCATTCCATCCTACTTAGGATATGAACCATTCTCCATCCTTTTGTACAGCATAAAAACTGTATAGTTACTAAGTGATTTTCTTGGTTATCGGATCAACACTAGCAGTATTGCAGTATTTCTACTTAAGTAACCCTTATTTTACTTAACAATGGCCCCAAAATACAAGTTACTGTATGATCACTGGAGGATCACAACTCTGCAGCAACACTTTGATGAGTTAAAATCAGAGACAATTTCTTATTATAATATTCTTACAAAAATGTTCATCAACAATAGCTTCTATTATCAAGAATCCCCAATCATTGACATAATCTGCTCCTAATAACCAACATCATGTCTCAATGATCCAGCAACACTCGAAGCAGATGATTCCCCTTCTGACATTATCAGAAATTCAATAGTAGCCTAGCACTGTTACAATGCCTACATCATTCACTGCATTTCATGTCATCACATAGGCAGTCTATCATTTCATATCACCACAAGTAGTGTGAGTACAGTAAAATGATATATTTTGAGAGAGAGACCCCATTGATATAACTTTTATTAAAGAGCATATAGTTATAATTGTTCTATTTTGTTATTGGTTATTGCTAATTTTTACATGCCTAATTTATAAATTAATCTGTATTGTACATATGCATTTAAAGGAAAAACATATCACAGTTGGTATGGTTTTAAGCATCCACTGGGGGTTTTAGAATGAATCCCTTAAAGATGAAAGGGAACTACTAAATACTACGTTACAAAGTTTCTCCATTAAATTTATGCCAGAACTTGAACAAGGATCATTTCTTTTGTCTTTCAAAACAATTTTCTTCTCACTAGATCCTATAGACTATCTCTAATTTAGACTTATGTACAGTCAAACAATGAAACCTGTCATCATAACACTGAATAAAGCTCCTCAATACTCATGTATTGCTCTAAATTTATCACATCTAATGAAATTAGTGACACATAACACTCTGCTGTTTCTCAAGCATAGGGC
This sequence comes from Graphiurus murinus, assembly GCA_004027655.1. Lineage (NCBI taxonomy): Eukaryota > Metazoa > Chordata > Mammalia > Rodentia > Gliridae > Graphiurus > Graphiurus murinus. The sequence goes on from PVLC010001963.1 coordinate 9,901, forward strand.
ATATCTGACACTGATAGCCCTTAAATGTCCAAATGTGAGTGATCAGAAAAAGGCTTTATTAACAAGTGTGCTCTAAAAGTGCAGTATAGATGGAATATCAACACAATAAATATTTCCTAAAAATGATGGTTTTGAATTTAAAATACTATCTTGTCTTGTCACACTTAAGCTGAATCTTAACAACACTCAAGTTACAACGAAAATATGGAAAATCTGTCAGTTCACATTTGTTTGAGTAAACAAATATATATATGTATGTATGTATGTATAACATATATATGTATGTAGTTTTTTCCAGCTGAAGCTATCTGTTGTTTTTGGTATCATGTGGACATATCCACAATTATAATATTATTTTTTGTGTTGACAAGTGGATATTTTGAGAGGCAATAAAAATGAATATCCTTAGGGTTTTGACAGCCTCTGTATCCTGGAGACAAGTTACTTAGCCATAGTTCTATCTGTTAATATCAATACTAATAATGAATGCCCTTAGTATTTCACTGAGGATTATGAGGATAACCTGAACGACATTCAATGCATAGAGAAAGTTTTCTAATGACCAGTACAAATCACTTATTCATTTTACCTTTGAGTAAAATGAAATGAAGTTTTCTAAGGGAAAAGGAAGCACTACCAGCAATTTACTGACTTTATTTTCTTGTATGCATATTTTCCCTTTTACCAGACTTAATGAGCTCTGGTTCTGCTCAGCAATAGTGAATAATCTCACCTAATATTCTACTCAAAATTTATTCTACTATTTTTCTGTTTTGTTTATACTTTCCAATTAAATTTGCTTTCTCCTATAGTCATTTCTACCAGAGAATAATAGTTTTAAAATTTCTTTAACAAATACTTAAAAGAAGACTTGTAGAATTCTGGAGATTCAAACAACAAAATTTGGTCTAAACCACAATTGTTTTTACACTCTATTCCAATCCATATCTTGGTGTAGCTATGATTAGCTCTTTCAGTAATGTGCAAGCCAATTCTAAAACTAGAGAATATACAGTTAAATATACTTCCACAGTTAATACAGAAAATATATTATAAAACCCAAAACAAAATACAAATGCAGTGTTGATAATCATGGTACTATCTTCCTATATGGATTTGCTTTACTTTTACCAACCATCTCCCAGCCTTATTTAAATATATTTGTAGACTTCTCTTACCCTCTTTTAAAACTTGGTGAAATAATACAGGATGCAAGTCTAATATTCTTTTTTAAACTTGGGTTTCCCATTTCCATTTAGAATTAATTGGTTTGTTCAGATCATCAGTTTTTAGAATATCACTTTACTATGACTATGCATTCAAGAAAAAGGTGGCAGGCATCATTATTTGAGGCCACTTTATATTTTATTATATTTTATGTCTTTGAGTTTCTACTCCATGCCAAACACTATACTAGCAGCAAAGGATTAAAAAAAAAATCGCCCAGAGTGATGGCACACACTTGTAATCCTTATACTTGGGAGGCTGAGACAGGAGAATCACAGGTTTAAGGAAAGCCTCAGCAATTTAATGAGGCTTTTGACAACCTAGTGAGACCCTGTTTCCAACTAAGAAATAAAATCGATCTGAGAGTGTAGCTCTGAGGTAGAATGCTTCTGGGTTCAATTTTGAGTACCACAAAAAAACAAAAATAAAAGAAAATACAACACAAATGGAATCTATATTTTTTTCTTAAAGATTCTAGTTAAGAACCATAATAGAAATTGAACTTGAATGAATTTAGGCATAAAGGCGACCTTATTGACTTCAGTAGCTGAACGATAGGCCAGCAATTGTGCAGCCCTATCTCAGACAGTGGGAGCAGTGGAGGTTCTTTACTAACTAGGCTTTCTGTAGTAGTCGCCATTATCTTCCATAAGCCAACTTTCTCCAAATGTTCTTCATCCTGACTTTGCCAGCTCTTTGCCTCACAATTTTGCCATAAAAAGGCAAATAGAGCAAAGTCAAAATTCCAGAGAAGAACTTTAACTCCTTGACACAGATTCTATACTATCTTCATGTCTAAGAGGGTGGACAACTGTGATTGGCAGTCTCCACAGAAATCCCTTTGTTTCTTGGAAAGTGAACAGAACTGAAATGAGTTTTGAATGTCTCTAAAGGATATTCTATTAGATCAGATGGATTTGTGTATGCCCCCACAGACATACCTATGTTCATTGAGCAAGACAAAGGGATGTGAATTAATTCAAATGTTATCCTGTGGGGCATTTCTCAAATTTAATTTTTCACCAAAATATTCCATTAGAAAGAGAAAGATTAAAAAAGTTTTTAAAGTGAAAAAAATCTAGTTTTATGTTGACTAAATTTTTCTTAAAAGATCATTCATATGTAAATTTGAAATTGTTGCTTGGATTGTACAATTCTCATCCTCCTATCTTCCTTCCATTCTATGACTGAATTTTGCTTAGTACATTTTCCATCTAGGCACATCTTTGGGTCAATGGATTTTGGAACATTTTCATATTTTTGAATTTTGGATGCTCAACCAGAAGAGTCTATGCAAATATTACAAAACCTAAAAAAAAAAATAAAAATAAAAATCTAACACACTTCTGGAACGATATTCATCCTGTATTGAAATAGTTGGGTTAATATGTAGCATGTTATTTCTTGTATTTGTTTCAACTCTTTGATATCCACCTTTTCTGTTTTTAATCAAACATTTTCTATTTTATATGATTCTGTTTTATCTGTTCTCTTAGCACATCAGTTATATTATTTTAAAAAATGTAGTGGTTTTTGTAGAATTTACCATAAACTTTTTTTTGTGGTACTAGGGATTTAACCCAGGAACATTCTACCTCCAAGCTACACCCCCAGCCCTTTTTTATTCTTTATTTTGAAACAGAGTCTCACTAAGTTGCGGAGGTCCTTACTAAGTAGCTGAGGCTAGCCTCTAACCTGGATCCTCTGGTCTCAGCCTCCCAAGTACTAGGATTACAATATCATACACATTTTAAACTAATGAAACCCACTTTTGAGTAACACTACATTGCTTCATGTGTAATGCAGGTAGCTTTTCACAGAGTATTAGTAATTTCTCCCTTCCCTGTGATATTTTTGTCATTCATTTAACTTATACATTTGTTATAATCACATGGCCCACTATTACTATCATTATCTTAAACAAAAAGTTAACTTTATTTATAAAATTAACAAAAAACAAATATTTTATTTACCTTCATTTATTCTTTTCCCATCATTCTTCCTTTCCTTACATATATCTGTCAAATTATTTTCCTTTTGTGTGAAAAACTTCTTTCAACATTTCGTATTTAAAATTATTTCCCTCAGGTTTTGTTTATGTAATAAAATTTTTATTTTTTCTTTCACTTTTGAAATATAACTATCCTGGATAGAGAATTTTAGGTTGGTGTTTTTTCTCTTTTTTTTTACCTTAACACTAAATATTTCATTTAAAAATTTTTAAGTATTTCATAGAATGGTTTCTCACAAGAAGTTAATTGTAGTTCTTATCCATGTTCCTTTTTAAGTAAATGTTTACAACCCTAACAAAAGCTTCTTCCAAGATTTTATTATTTGTGTTTGTTTAAGTGTAATTTGAATATGATATACATAAGTGCTTTTTTGATTGTTTGGGGGTTAGGGTGGTACTTACCTTGACTGATGTTTTCTGGGCTACTTTAATATATGATTTGTTTTCTATCAAATATTTTTGGAAGTCCTCAAACATTAATTTTCAAATATTTCTTCTATCTTTGCTTCTGGTATTCCAATTATACTTATACCCTTTGATATTATTTACCTTTTCTTGGATTTTCTGTTCTGATTTTTTTCTTTGACCTCTTTGAATTTGATTTTGGGTACTATCTATTTTCTATTAACAAGCCCCTCAAAGGCCTTTTAAATTTCTGATAGTGTTTTTTTCTAGCATTTACTTTTGCTTATCAATTAGTGTTTCCATCTCTCTGCTTACCCTATCCATTTACATCTATTCTTTCATGTTGCTTACTTAGTTGTACTAGAGCATGTAACATTATAATCATAATAATGTTAATTTTTCCAATAGTTCCACTATCTGTAACAGAGGTTAGTCTGGTTCTAATGGTTTTGTTTGTTCATATATTTTCTTTGCCTTTATGAATGCCTTTAAAATATTTTGTTGATAAATTAATATTTAATATTAGGTAATGAAAACTGAGTCAAATAGGCTCTTAACGTGAGTATTTATGATAAAGTTGCTCAGAGTTTAGATAGTTTGATGTTTGGTGCAACTATAGATGCCAGAGATTTTAAATTCCCCTGCTCTCTTTATTTTTTGTTGTGTTTTTTCCTATTTTTGACTTTACACTTTCCTAAATTGTCCTCCTCAGAGAGATTCTCTCTTATAACTACTTTGAATGTTACCCAGTCTTTTTTATACTAGAGTTCTGTGGGCAAAATTCTAAGGTATGCAGATAGGGGCCCAAACAATAATCTGTTTGTTAATCTTAGTCTTTTAGTGCCCTTATATTTTGTGGATGTGACCTTTGCACGAGTGTCTCAGAAGTGTATATTTTTTCCCTTAACTCTATATTGCCTTCCTTGGCTACATTTTAACAGTCTATCCTTGAAATATTGAATCTTGCTAACTGTGTTATTTTGCTCGTTTGTGAGAGAAGGCTGCAGGAGGCCACAATGGGAGGAAATTCCTTTTCTGCTATGATCAAATTCTGATATTTTTCATATAGAATAGGTCTTAGTTATAGGGAATACACAGGACATGTTTCACAATGGTTATTCTTCTTTCTCTGCTACATATATAAAAGGATTTTTCTTAGATTTCACTACTGAGATCTGATGAGGTTCCTGGGGATAAAGTTTCAAAAGAAGGTATGTGTGTGTGTGTGTGTGGGGTGTCCTAAGACTGTGATCCCACAGGAGATTCTCATTCTAATGCTAATTCATACCCAAAATCCAGCTATTCCTCCAAGTTACCAGTTACATGCACTTAACAGTTTATTCTTCTAAAGGCTTTCTTTCCAAGTAAACAGATGTTGCCTATGACTCTAGATTTGCCTATGTCTTCAGATTTTGGAATCTTAATTTATCCTATGACCTCAGTTCCCTGATGGGGCCAAGAAAAGTCATTAATTTTCAGTTTGTCTTGTGTCTTTTTTTTTTTTGTTAAGGTAAGGTATTATTGTTGGGGTGAATCCTAGTTCAGAAACTCAGGATCTGCAGGATCCTTGGCTAACGTGATGGAAAAAAAATTCAGCACACGCCAGTCAGAGACATGGACAGAGGTTTATTTGGAAAAAGGGGGGAAAAGGAAGATATATACATTCAAGAGAGAATGCAGGCCACCTCAAGATGAGAAAGGCATATTGGGGAGTTCAGGGCTATCTTCTTATAGGGGACTTTCGTGAGGGGTGGGCTAGAGGGGGTATGTAAGGATGATCTCAGTCTGGTAGTCCTGAGGTGCTTCCTGGTGGTCTGGTCAACTTTAGGGTCCTTAGGTTGATTGGAGTCCTCATTAGCTGATTGACAGATAAGCTGGAAACTGTCCTAAGTTATCAATGCACAGAACAATTATATAGATTTCCCAGGAATTTGGGAGAGTCAGTTCTGGGAAAGAGAACCGGTTTGTGGAGTAGAGACTGAAGCGCTTCAGTTCCAGGTTTTTTTTTTTATATTAAAGTGATATTTTTACTTTTCCTTCCCATTTATCTCCTTTCTACCTGCTTACTTCTTCTATCCTACATCATTATGATGTTTAAGTTTTTGTGTGAATGAGCTAAAAGCAGATGGGAAAAAATTGTGTGTATTTATCATGTTATTTATATCTATGAAGGTCAAATATAAAATATGTAATTTATTCTAGGATACTAAAAGTTAAAACATTTTAGGATGATAGTTTTATATCCAATAGGAATATATATATATATGGAAAAACTGAAATAAAACTAAGCTTTCCTAAATTTATGCCAGTAGAAATTCATTTATACCCTAGATAGTATTATGAAACATGACACTCTGAGATATGCACATGAGAAAACTATCAAACTCAGGAAGATGACATTCTGTTGGAGATATACCAATGAATAAAGAATTTGACATGTGTTATAAAGAAAGAAATATCAGCATGGGTTATGAGAAGAATGAGGTGATCCTCAACATCAAAGTGCAATTTCTGAGCTAGTTTCCCATATATTCATTTATATTTCTGTTATAAACACATTGAAATTCACTGAATAGTGCAGTTTGTCCTCCAGAGATGATATGAACTTGGAGAATGCCAGGGACATGTGTTAGGAGAGGTGCTGCATGTAAATTGCATTAGCATCTGTGTTAATCCCCATTTCCCTAATCAGCTTACTGAAAATCATATCCAGTATTTATATCTCTTTATCTTATTTTCTTTTCTGAGAACTTTACAGCCCATTTCCAACAGAAATAACATATTCAATATAATGGATAATATATATTTGAGATGTCAGAATCTTAAATATTAAAAAAAAACAGTATTATGCATAGTCTCAGAATCTAGAGAAAACTGTTCTTCATAGAAGAATACAGAGTCACTTAACTGGCACTAGAACATGCCTTGCTTAACAACTTTCTGTGATTTATATTGAAGATGTCAGTAGGCTCCAGGGTACCAAAGCACAGTGAGATCTCTGTGTTATTATTTAAAATACTTATTAATACTTTTGGCTTCCATGTTTTCACTAGGTTAATTTCTTTTGCTTTTATATTGTCTCCCTGATCTGAGTATAGATTGATACGTGAGTCTCTTTTGCATATTGACAAACCATACAGAACGCTTGCTTATTAAAAATGCTACAACTCTGAGCTATCTCTCAGGTCATTTAATAAACGTATCACAATCCCCACGCTTCTATCATTTTAATTTTCTTTCTCTCACATCGTTAACTCCTCAAACAATATTTGCCTCACTTATAAACCGTATCAGAATTTCCTTGCTTTTCTCATTCATTTAATAGTTGTGCCTCTGTGTTTTTATACTATTTGGAAGAATAAGGAAGACTAGGGCTTACAGAAAAAGAATTGCTTCTGTAATGTAAAGCAGAGTCACACATTTTATTTTTACTCTTTAGAGGACAACCATTTCTTCTTTTTTTGCTGGACCAAAGACATAGGACAGAGAGATATGTGCCTGAATGTGTGACTTATCATTGTTCACTTCATAGAATAGCAGTGGTGTTCCTGACTCAGCACTCATGCCAAAGCCTGCTGCCAAATAAGCAGTGTCTGCTTGCTGCCTTCTTTTTCTGCTATATTCTCATAAAAAAACTGTGAAAAAATGTAAAGGACTTAAGTTTTTGAAGTTCTCAGCACAATATGTTACACTCCTTTGTTGTCCACAATCTTGAATGGACTGTACATTTTCTTTTTTCCTTTGGTTTCTCCTTTCTAAATGATACAACATGAAATGTAAATAGCCCCCAAGTCTAGCCATTTGGATTCTACTGTGACAGTCCTGGCCAGCCATCCGCTGTAGTTATAATAGTACCAGATGCTGGTCTCAGTGACATTAGATGTTCAAGGCTGTCAAAACTGAGCTCAGTCTCTCCATCTCTAAGTACACCAGCCATTTCAGAAGATTAGAAAATAAGTCTTCACTTGTCAAGTTGCAGAGGGGCATATTTCTTCCTCTATCAAAATGACTTGTTTAGCAATCATGAAAATAAAGTAACCCTATAGGACTAGTTCTTTATTCCTTGTCCCATATTCCATGTATATAAGATAATGATATGGTGTGCTTTTCCAGTGATAAATGAGTACAGTTCTCCCAGGAGTCAGAACAGATTGCCAAAAACCTTCCATAATTGCCTATGGTGAGATGAGGAATGGATTCAGCGTTCTATAGTGGAATGTCACACTTTGTGGAAGTCAGAGTGGCCAATATTTGTGTCTACATGTTTTCACCAGATCTACCAGGACATATTTGAAGTAGATTCAAAGGGTACTCCAGAAACAACATTAGCTTAAAGTCTTAGACAATGCTGTTTTCACCTCAGTAATTTCATGTTTTCAGAAGAGAAAGCACATGAAAAAAAAAAGATGCTAAATCTACCAAATATTTACTGAGTTGCTTTAATACTTCCTTGTGGGAATAAACTAATTAATTCATGGATTATTGATATGTGTATTGTTCAAAAAGAACTGTAGTGCTTTGAAGGCTGCAAAATAAGAGGCTCATGATGATTTAATTAACTATTTAATTCATAACCCACTGATTACCCAATACTTGGTATCCAGTGATTTAGTCATCAGAAATAAAGTACTTGTTTTAAATTTCTTTTATATCATATATTTAAGGAACAAATAGTCAACAAGAAACTGGCATATGTTTGTCATATTACGTTGTTGGCAAGTTTTATGTGGAAGTTAATTCTCTGAGATTATTTTATTATAATTACATTTACTATTATAAAATTAAATATTCTGCATTTCCCTGTCTCTTATATTATATTATAAAGTTTACACTATACAAATTTGAAAAAAAAACAATATAACTAAAGCTACTAGTTTCAGTGAACATAGGCCGTAGGAGAATTTGAGGATTGGGCTGTTCCCACAAGTAAGATACAAATGGAGAATTTAAGCAATTTTACACATGTTAAGCTCAAAGACTGTTTGAAAAACAACAACAAATGGAGACTGTGATATTTTTCTGACTTGAATTATTCACATGATTTCCTCCAGTTTACATATGATTTTGTATGAATAGGTCAGTCATATATAAAGTGGAGGAAATATTTCTCCCAAAGCACATCCTCCATGGTCATTGCTTCCACTGTGACTGATGGAATCCAGAAGGGCTATAATTGTGGATTTGGGCCACACTACTTAAGGCAGGTTGGCAGAGGGAAATATAAATGGTGGGAGAGTCAGTAAATAGGGATCTGCAGAAATCTGTAGCAAAATATTAGGAAATCGAATTCAACAGCTAATAAAAAAAGATGATACAATATGATAAAGTTTATTCCATTCCAGGGGTTCAAGGATAAATCAGTATACACAGTCAATAAATGTAATACATCATATAAGTAAAATAGAGGACAAAAGTTACATAATCATTTCAGTAGGTGAAGAAAACAGTCTTTGATGAATTCAACATCACTTCATGAGTAAAGTTCTCAACAATTCAGGTAAAAAAAGATACTATCTTAACATAATAAAGGCTATTTAAAAAAAAAAACTATAGTCAACATCTTACTGAATAGTGAAAAACTGAAGCATTTCCTCTAAAATCACAAATAAGACAAGGGTGTCTATTGTAGTACTAAAAATTTTAGCTAGATCAATTAAGCAAGAGAACAAAATAAAAGTCCTACAAATAAGAACGGAGAAAGGCAAAATGTCCTGGTTTGCAGATTCAATACACAGAACAACTAAAAGCCTATCAAAAGACTATTAGAAAGTATGCTTGTAATCCTGTACTTGGAAGGCTGAGACAGAAAGATCTCAGGTTCACTGTCAGCCTCAGAAACTTAGTGAGGCCCTCTGCAACTTAGTGAGACACTTTCAAAATACAAGAATAAAATCTATCTGGGGGTGTATCTCAGAGGCAATATGCCCCTGGGTTCCATCCCAAGTAACACACCCCCCCCCCCCCCACACACATACACAGAGTAAAAAACTATTTGAATGAAGTAAAGTAGCAGGATACAAAATAAACATATAAAAATCAGTAGCTTCTCTATATACCAATAATCAATTTTTTGAGAATAAAAACATGAAAGCAATCTCATTTAAAATAGCCACAAGAAGAGGGGAGTTAGAGAGTCCAAGATGGCATCTGAGTGAAACATCTCTCAACACTGTAGAGCTTGAATTGAATCAAAACTGCCATAAAAGCAGTTTCTTTACAGAAGAAGAAAAAGCAGGAAAGAAGCGAACAAAGTAACAAAAATTGAAGTGCAGCTGAACAGAACCCAGAAAGTGGGCCAGGGAGAGTGAAGGAGCCCTAGTGCGGCAGAGGCGCATACCACGGAGCAGTTGCTGCCATTAAGCCAGCTGCCCAGAGCGAGGTCTACTAGCACTGAGACATCTAATGACCTCCTGCATACCCAGTGACCAGATGTGGAGTAAACAACTCCAGAACTTCACATCCTAATCAGGCAGCATATCCCCACATGATCAACAGTGACCAGAATGCCTGGGATGACCAGCTTAAGCCTGCAACAGAGACACTCCGGTTCACCTCTCCCTCCAGAGCCACAGCAGCACTCAATTGCACCTGTGACAAATGACAGACTCAGTTGCCCACCCCTCTAGGGATTGGATAGGAGCAGAAATGCCAGAGGGACCCAGAGTACACAGGACATAGAGACCTTACAGGCCCCCTGGAAGATGCCCCACATTTAGACTGCACACCTGTCACCAATAAAGGCAGAGAGAGAGAGAGAGAGAGAGAGAGAGAGAGAGAGAGAGAGAGGGAGAGGCACGCAGGCAGGGCCTGTGGAAAGTGCAGAGCCTTGGGCTTATACTGAGGCACCAATGGAACTCCCTGCCTGCACTAATGGAGAGAGCAAATAAGAATGCCCAAAACATGCTCAACAACCTAATATAGTGAGTAGACATTTAAAAGCTGAAAATATCCACGCAGATCCAAAAGGACTGCTGAACGAGGAAGAAGTAAGGGGAGAAATTTAAAAAATCCTAGAAACCAAGAAAAACAGAGACACAACATATCAAAATCTCTGGGACACTTTGAAGTCAGTATTAAGAGGAAAATTCATAGCACTGAATGTTCACATAAGAAGAACGGAAAATCACCAAATAACCCAATGACACACCTCAAAGCCTTTGAGAAACAGGAACAGATTAACCCCAAAGCCAGTATAAGAGAGGAAATTATTAAAATCAGAGCAGAAATCAATGAAGTAGAGTATAATACAAAAAACAACAAGACCAAAAGCTGGTTTCTCAAAAAAATAAACAAGATAGATAAACCACTACCCAACCTAACCAAAAGAGAGAATGAATGTGAATTACTAAAATATGAGATAAAAAGTTGATATTACCACTAATCGCTCAGAAATCCAGAGAATTACCAGAAACTCCTTTGAAAAACTATACTCCAACAAAATGGAAAACGTAGAAGAAATTGACAAATTTTTAGACACATACAACCTTTCTAAATTGAATCAAGAAGATACAGAAAATTTAAACCAACCAATAGCAATCAGAGATTGAAGCAGGAATAAAGAGCCTACAATCAAACAAATGCCCAAAACCAGATGTTTTCTCAGTTGAATTTTACAAAATCTTTATAGAAAAGCTAATCCCAACCTGTTTTACAAAACAGAAAGAAATTGGACTCTCTCAAACAAATTCTATAAAGCCAAAATCACATTTATACCAAAACCAAATAAAGACAACTCAAGAAAAGAAAACTACAGCCTTGTATCTTGATGAACTTAAAGGCAAAACTGCTAAACAAAATACTAGCAACACACATTTAAAACCACATCAAGAAAATTATACAACATGACCAAATCGGGTTCATCCTAGGGATGCAAAGCTGGTTTAGCATATAAAAAACAATCCATGTAATTCACCACACAAACAGAACTAAAGACAAAAATCACAGGATCATTTCAATAGATGCTGAAAAAGCATTTGACAAAATCTAACACCCATTAATGCTGAAAACAATGCAGAGAATAAGAATAGAAGGAACAACAACATAAAGGCAATATATAATAGGTCCACAGCCAATATCATATTGAATGGGGAAAATATGAGAGTTTCCCTTAAAAACAGGAAAAGACAACAATGTCCACTATCACTATTCCTTTTCAGTATAGTACTTGAGACTCTAGCCAGAGCAATAAGGAAAGAAAAGTAAATTTAAAAAAGTACAAATAGGAAAAGAAGAACTGAAACAATCTCTGTTTGCAGATGGCATGATATTATACTTAAAAGACACAATAAATTCAACCAAAAGGCTTATAGAACTGATAAACAAATTCAGCAAAGTGTCTGGATACAAAGTCAATCTTGAAAAATTAGCTTTCCTGTATGCCAACCATAAATCTGCTGAAAAAGAAATCTAGATAATATTTCCACTCATGATATCCCCCCCAAACAAACAAACAAAAAATTTAGGAATAAACCTAACCAAGGAGGTAAAAGACCTCTACAAGGAAAATTATAAAACATTGAAAAAAGAATTGAAGAAGATCTTAGAGGATAGAAAGACCTCCCATGATCCTGGATAGTCAGAATAAATATCGTCAAAATGGTCATTGTTTCAAAAGTGATTTACAGATTTAATGTAATACTCATTAGATTATCAAGATCATTCTTCACAAATATAGAAAAATTTGTCCTTAAATTTATTTTGAACAACAAAAAACCTAGGATAGCCAAAGTAGTTCTCTGCAAAAAGAACCGTGCAGGAGACGTCACAATATCTGATTTCAAACTATACTACAAAGCCACAGTAATAAAAATAGCATGGTATTGGGACACAGACAGACACAGAGACCAAAGGAGAATAATAGAAGACTCAGAAACTAATCTACATGCTTATAACCAATTGATTTTCGACAAAGGGGCCAAAAACATATACTGGAAAAAAGATAATCTCTTTAACAAGTGGTGTTGGCAAAACTGGTTAACCATATGCAGAAAAATGGAAATAAATCCCACATTCTTACCCTGCACAAGAGTCAATTCAAGATGGATCAAAAACCTGGAAATTAGACCAGAGACTTTGCAGCTACTTGAAGAGGGCATAGGTCCAACACCTCAACATGTAAGCACTAGTAAAAAGTTTCTCAACAAGACCCCAAAGGCATAAGAAATTAAAAGGAAGATCAATACATGGGATTACATTAAACTGAAAAGCTTCTGTGCAAGAAAGAAACTATAAAGAACCTCAAAAGAGATCCCACAGAATGGGAGAAGAATCTTGCCAGCTACTCCTCTAACAGAGGACTAATATTTAGAATATACAGAGAACTAAAAAAACTCACCTCTAAAAAAATAAATAGCCCAATTTAAAAAAAATGGCAAGTGAACTAAATAGAACACAAAAAAAGAAATACAAATGGCTAATAAATGTATGAAAAAATGTTCAGCATTATCAGCAATCAAAGAGATGCAAATCAAAACTACCCTGTAATTTTGCCTAACCCCAGTTAGAATGGCATTCATTCAAAGCACAAACTATACCAAATGCTGGACAGGATGTGGAGAAGTAAGAAGTATAATACATTGTTTGTGGAATTGGAAATTAGTGCAACCACTTTTGAAAACAGTCTGGAAGCTCCTGAGGAGAATGGGAATGAACCTACCATATGATCCAGTAATACGACCTCTGGGTATGTACCCAAGATAATGGAAACCAATCTACAAGACTAATGCATGTATATCTATGTTTATAGCTGCACAATTCACAATGCAACCAGCCAAGATGTCCATCAACAATGAATGGATCACAAAATTATGGGATATGTACACAAGGAAGTTACTCAGCCATAAACAAGAAAAAATTATGTCATTTTCAGGGGAATGGATGAAATTGAAGAATATTATGCAAGTGAAATTTGTCAGTTAAAAAAGTGAAAAGTCAGATTTTCTTCCTGATATGCGGAAACTAGGGAGAAAATAGGACATAGAAGGGACTCTAGGCAAAGTAGGAGAAACCTTAAAGGAATAAAAAAGGAGACCTAACTGAGGGAGATGGGAGGAGGGAAAGAGAAACACTCTAATGCACATAATGTACATTCACAATCTTATCAAAGTCAATCACTATGATGAACATGGGAGGAGGTAAGGGGAAGAGAATAGGATGAGAATTGGGAGAGGGCCTAATGAATGATGTGTGCATATATTCATCTACCATATGATTAAAATGCACCAATAAATTTTAAAAAATGATACACTAGTAGCAAGTGTACTCTTAAGAGGTAAGTTCTGCAAGGAAGGGAGTTCAAACCAAAATAATTTAATGGTAAAACCAACCCATCCCCCTCCCAAGAGTTGCTGTGATGTAATTCATTTTGTCTTATGCTATATTGCTATAGCTCAACTGCCATGGAGAAATGGTAATTGTTCACTGAGTTGAGGTAGTAAATAACTCAGCCTAAATCTTACTATGCCTTCAATTTCTAAGTCATAGAAGTAAATATAACATGTGGAAGGAATAGGTCTCATATATGTGTGTGATATTTTCTTTTTATCATTATTAGTGACCTAAGTAAGGAGAAATTTCAAAAGTACTAAAAATTATTTAAGTGGCCACATAATAACAACAACAACAAAACTCCTTTGGCTTCAGTATAAACACTTAGGTACTCTTTCACACTAAAAACTCTCCCACCTTTATGACATTCATTTGCTCATTTATATCTGGAATTTCTGCCAAGTGTCTCTGAAATCAGAAATGTTTATCACTAAGGCTTACTTTCATAGCTTCAAAAAACTTTCAACTAGTTACTTGAGAAACTTGACATTATATCCTTTCCCTAAAGTTACTGTAATTCATGGAGGTATCAATGTCAAGCAATTTGAGCTTCTGTGTAGTGGCCAGAGTTACAATCAGTATTTTATAGTTAAATCATGTATTAAAACACTTTTAGTTCTCTTGGGTTTGCCAGAAGAGTAACTTGATTTATCTGACCTACTCTCACACCTTTCACCTTATACTGTCATGCCATAGGCTTCTACATTACTTCTCCCAATGGAAAATAAAAAGGACTTTCACAAATGAGGGCTTGATCTTTAAAATGTTCATTGCTTCACAAGTTTTCCATCTGTCATTGAGTTACAGAGCTAAACTGCTACTAGCTCTGAAATATATTTTATTTTTCAAATTTATTTCAACTCACAATGTCAATAAACATAGATAACTTTATTTTCCTTTTAGATTATTGGGTAGAAGAGTTAAAGGTGAATTCTTGGATAACTTTGGCAATACCCCTATGCTAGTTGACTATTGCTGTGAGAAAAAAAAACAAGGAAAATCAATTTAAAGAGTGAAGGTTTTATTTTGTCTCATGGTTTCAGAGATATAGTCCATGGTTGACTGACTCCATTTATGTAGTCCACTTGATCCGTGATGGCTAGCTTTATTACTGTGGACCTGTGGCAAGGCCCGACATTAGGGTGGGAAGTATATGGTAGAACAAAGCAGCTCAGTTCATGAGAGCTGAGAAGGAGAGAGAGAGAGAGAGAGAGAGAGAGAGAGAGAGAGAGAGAGAGAGAGAGAGAAAGAATATGAATGTGCCAGGAACAAAATACAACATTCAAAGGCATGTCCTTAGTGACCTACTTTCTCCTTCCAGGCCCTACTTCATAAAGATTCCGCCAGCTCCCAATATCACACTACATCATAAATTCATCAGTTGGTTGTTCCATCTGTGTGGTCAGAGACCTCATGATCCAATCTCTTCAAAAAACCTACTTCTAAGCACTGCTGTATTGGGGAGCAAGCCTTTTTCACATGAGGTTTGGGGGAATACTTCAGACCTTAACCATAGTGAACCAGATATAATGAATATAATGGATTATAATAGGAAACACAAACATATTCCTTTTATAATCTAAAGATTCAGGTATAACTTTAGATCAACAGGGAAATAGGGTATAAAAATACTATTGTGGTTCCATATGGCTTTTCTGACAGGCCTATAAAGTCTCATACAACAGCCCTAAGAAAAGGTAGTATATTTCCTTATATTTACCAGATATTTAAAATATTTTTGTTATAGAATTTATCAGTGTAGAAAATTTGGAAAATTCAGAAAAAGTTGAAGAAAAAAATAACTACAGTTCTACAAGTTGCATACTCTAAAAATAATTTCAATTATTTTTGTGTATTTTGTATCTTCTTGTTTACTTTTTGCTAATTTTTTTATCATATCTTCAAATCCACAAACATTTTATAGAATTCCTTTTAAAAAATATGAGGCCATGCTATCTTGCCCAGGCTGACCTTGAACTCATGATCTTCCTACCTTATCTTCCCAAGTAGTTGGGACTATAGGCGTGTACCACCATGCTGGCTCTAAAAATGTTTTTAGTAGTTGTATATTATTATATCATATCAGGTAATACATAATTTATTTAACCACAAATATATAAACAGGTATCTTCATTTAACATTAAAATATTATAATTTAGTGTCTACCCCAGAACACAATTCTCTGACTCAAAGAAGACACATGATTTTTTATGTATTTTAATATCCTTATCTTTCATGGAAGCAATGATTGCTCACATGACCCAAGGTGGTCAATCCAAGATCTTTTTTCATTGATAGATAATAGAAGAATAGAGAATAAAGGCTCTTTCACCTCTAGAGTTTCAAAGTAGAGAAAATGAGAATCTATAGCTACTGGGGTTCATCTGTGCTTGTTTAGAGGAAAGCTAACTGAAGAATGAACTTACGTGAAACTAGCAGAATGATAGATGGAGTTTAGGAGAGTCCTGGCATATACTGGACTCTACTGCTTGACCTTGAACACTGGGTACTGAATCTTTTCCTTCAATTTTGTAAACTTACATAATATTATTTTTAGTTTTAATAATAGCCACATTTCCATTTTTGTTTAAATCATTTTGGGTTGAGGAGGCATTAATTACAACTGAAAACTTACTTTTGAAATTTTGGCATCCCTTTTGAGATATACTTTTTAGCAATGGAATTTACGGCTCAAAAATAAGAATATTTTAAGGCTCTTGATACATATTACAAAATTATATTCCAGAATTGACATCAATATTTACTCCATTATTAATTAATGTTTGCCACAGATAGGATCCTGAAAAATCTCCAAATGATGATGCATCTGTGGAGTTGAGGCTGTGTATACATATGAATATTCATTTTATTATTTACTCTATAATTATAGACTGTATGCTACAGTGTACCAGGAATTATCCATGAATTGGATTACAAAACTGAAAAAGACATGGGCCTATCTTAAAGCTCACATCCGATGAGGAAGCCAAAATATTCTCATCTAAACATACCATTATGTTTATATAATTACATAATGACAATACAAAGAAAGGGTCCTGGAAGTATATGAGAGGATGTAATAGTCTGATATCAATCAAGAGGACTTACAAAGATGTTTATAGTTGACCTTTAATAGAAATGAAGAAGGCAGAGGAAACTGTTGGAAAAAAACAGAAGCGTGAAAATTGCTATCCAATTATGAATAAATAATTTAGCATATAAGAATTAATGTCAGGAAAAAAGACTTGAATTGGAATCTGGCATTGAGGATCAAGGAAATCAATATTCTAGATTTTGTTTCTTAGGCTGCAGACATAACAATTATGAATGATTACTGGGAGTGAATGGTTTCAAGTAGAAAAGTAACAATATCATACATTTATTTTAGCATATTTATTGTATTAACAATATGGAGGATGAATTAAAGAAATACAATACCGCATATGGGAAGGCTAAACAGTAAACAGTTCTAATAGTCCAGAGGAGACATAAAAATATCTGAAATTTTTAAACATAATAAAATTTTTAAAAGTAAATATGTTCAAGATTATCTCTGCATTTATTTATGATTGTTATTAATTTATTTGTTTATAAAAGCATGTATTGGTCTTCTTTGGTATGTCAGAATATCATAACATCAGTCTAAGGCAAAAGGAGAGGGATCCAGAGTTGGATTAGTAGCATAATATGGTAGCATAATATGACTTGTTCTAGTTGAATGTACAAGCTGGAAATCTTATATGTTGATTTTTTTCAGGTATGGGCTTATTGCAGACTTATTGCACTAGCAGTGTAGCATATCAGATTCTCCAGTCTGCAGCTGGTGTTGAGTTCCAGGATATGAATCATAGGTCACTAGGTAGGACTAAGAAAAATTGGACCTGTGTCAGGTCATCTGAAAAGTACAATACAAGCATCTAAATGGAGAGTAAGGGAAGATCACACACTAGTAATCAGAATACCAGATTTCCTGTCTTGATACATTTTCCTTATTAGAACTTTGGTACAGAAGTATCCTACTATTATTATATTGCTGAATATTTCTCCCTTCAGGTCTGTTAATATTTGCTTCATAGATTTAAGTGCTCTGATATTGGATACATTTATTTATAATTTTATACACCTTTAATGATTTTACACTTTTATCATTTGTAATGCCTCTCTTTGTCTCTTGTTACAGTTTTTGACTTACATTTTGTTTAAAAATAAATCTTGTGCTCTTTTTGTTACCATTGGCATGGAATATTTTTACATCCTTTCACTTTCAGACTATGTGTGTCTTTAAATAAAACGTGAGTCTCTTGTAAAAAAACATAAAGTTAGATTTCTTAAAAATATATATTCACTCTTTGTCTCTTTATTGGGAGTTAATCCATTTATGGTTTTTTATGGTTGCCACTAATTAGATTTATTTCTTTTTTATTGGTGTATTGTAATCATACATCTTTGTTAGGTACAAGATGGTAAAGGCATACATGCATACATTTTTCATTTAATCCTTCCCCAGTTCCTGCTCCACTCCCTCCCCCTCCCTCCTTCTCAAGTTCAGTTTAGTGACTGACTTTGATATGATTGTGAAAGTGCATCATATGCATTAGGGTTTCCCCCCCATCACCTTCAGTTAAGTCACCTTCTTTGGTCATCTAAGGTTTCTCCTTCTTCGCCTAGAGTCCCTCTTATGTCCCACTTTCTCCCCAGCTTCCGCATATTAGGGAGAACATACAATTTTTAATGTTTTGTGATTACCTAATCTCACTTAACATAATATTTTCCAGTTCCATCCATTGCCCTGCAAATGACATGATTTTGTTCTTCTTTATGGCTGAGTAAAATACCATTGTATACATAGACCATAGTTTGTAATTCATTCACCTGTTGATGGACATCTTGGCTGGTTCCATAGTTTGGCAATTGTGAATTGTGTGGCTATAAACATAGATATATATGCATTGGTCTGATAGTTTAGTTTCCATTCTTTTGGGTAGATACCCAGAGTGGTATTGCTGGATCATATGGTAGGTTCATTCCGGTTCATCTGTGGATCCTCCATACTGTTTTCCAAAGTGCTTGCACTAGTCTGCAATCCACCAATAATGCATTAGTGTTCCCACTTCTCCACCACACCCTAACCAGCATTTGTTGTTGTTTGTGTTTTTGATGATTGCCGTTTTGATTGGAGTTAGGTGAAATCTCAAGGTAGTTTTGATTTGCATCTCTCTGATTGCTAATGATGTGGAACATTTCCTCAGACATTTATTGGTCATTTGTATTTCTTCTTTTGTGAAGTGTCTGTTTAGATCGTTTGCAAATTTTTTGATTTGGTTATTTGGTTTCTTAGCTGTGAGTTTCTTGCGTTCTCTGTATATTCTAGATATTAGTCCTCTATCAGAAGAGTAGATGGCAAAAATTTTCTTCCACTCTGTGGGCTCTCTGTTGAGGTTATTGATAGTTTCCTTTGCTGCACAGAAGCTCTTTAGTTTAATGCAATCCCATGTATTGATCTTCCTTTGAGTTGCTTGTGCTTTTGAGGTCTTGTTGAGAAAGTTTTGACCTGTGCCTATGTGTTGAAGTGTTGGGCCTATGCCCTCTTCAAGTAGCTGCAAGGTCTCTGACATGACTTCCAGGTCTTTGATCCATCTTGAATTGACCACTTATATTTAAACTATCTATTAATAGATAAAGACTTCTTATTGCCATTTTGTTCATTATTTTTGTCTGTCTTACAGTTTCTTTCTTGTCCTTCTTTTCCTCTGTTGCTTTGTGAGAGTTTACACTGATGTACTTTGGTTTATGTCTCTTTTTTGTGTATTTTCTTCAGATATTTTGTGGTTAATATTATAATTACATAAAACATCTGTTTTAAGTTGATAACTTCAATAACATGCAAAACTTCTACAATTTTATCCACCACAATCATTTTATACTATAGTTGCTACAGTTTACGTCTTTGGATATTGCTATTCACTAACATTTTATAATTATAATTATTCTTAATATTTTTCTTTTAAATTTTATGCTAGAATTAAAAGTAATTCATACTTGGCCAGTATAGTAATCTGTACATGTTTAGTTTTATCATTTTATTAATAAGACAATGAGATGTATAATTTTCTTTCTTTCTTTCTTTCTTTTTTTTTTTTGCTAAGGATAGAAGTCAGGGGTATTCTACCTCCAAGCTACAGTCCCAGCCCTATTTTATTTTTTATTTGGAAATCAGGTCTTGATTACTTGCTGAAGGCCTTTCTAAGTTGCTGAGGCTGGCTTCAAACCTGTCCTTGTGATCTTTCTCAGCCTCCCAAGTACTGGGATTATAGGCATCTGCCACCACACCCATCTTCATATTGCTTCTTGTATCCATTTTTCCATATGAAAGACTCCCGTTAGTATTTCTTATAAGGCACCTATAGTGGTGATGAATCTCTCAGCTTCTGATTTTTCCAGGAAAATCTCTATCTCTCCTTCACTTTAGGAGGACTTTTTAAAATAATATAAGCTTATTTTTGTCATTTTTTTCAGTTCTTTGAATAGATAAAGGTTTCTGTTGAGAATGCCACTGAGAGTCTTATATTTGATAAATAACTTCTTTCATTGCTTTCAAAATTCTTTTCCGTTAATTTTTGACAATTTGATTATAATATTTCTCAGTGCAGACTGATTTGTATTCATTCCTTCTGAATGCTTTGAGTTTTATAAGTCTGGATTTTCATTTCCCTTTTCAGATCTATGAAGTTTTTGATAATCATTTATTTTTAAAAGCTTTCTGCCGCATTTCCTGTCATTTTCTTTGGATTCTCATAATGTCTATGTCTGTTAGCTTGATGGTATAATTCCATTAGGCTTTTTTCTCCATTTCAATTCCTTTTTACTAACTAGATAATTTCCTATTTACTAACTGGATAATTTCCTTTGAGTTCACCGATTCTTTATTCTGCTTGATCATGTCTATTGTCAAAGTCTTCCAGTGATTTTTCTGGTTACTGTATTGTTCAGCTTAAGAATTTCTTTTTTTCTTTTTTTTTTTTGCGGTACTGGGGGTTGAACTCAGGGGCATTCTACCTCTGAGCTACATCCCCAGCCCTATTTTTTATTCTTTATTTTGAAACCGAGTCTCACTAAGTTGCGGAGTGCCTCACTAGGTAGCTGAGGCTGGCCGCGAACCCGGATCCTCCGGTCTCAGCCTCCCGAATGCTGGGATTACAAGCGTGCGCCACCACGCCCGGCCAGCTTAAAAATTTCTATTTGTCTTTTTTTATAGGTGCCATCTCTCAATTCTCTCCCAATTTATCTACAGCCATTATATCCTACACGTACTAGTAATATATTCCTTTGTAATGAAATGAAAATTAGGTTTTCTTCTGGGGAAAGAAATCTTTGACACTTTTTATAACTTTGATGGCTCTTAGAATAACTTTTCATTTAGGAAAAAATGGCCTATGTCAGACACATGTTGAGAATTATGATTACACATGGAATATCATTCTTTTTATTTTTTATTATTTTCATTGCTCTATAATAATACTATTTTTTTTCTGTTGGGAAACATTACCTGCTCTTGATGAGGATGAGACACAAAAGTGTTGTTAGATTATCTCTTGGTACTCCATTTGTGCTT
Organism: Graphiurus murinus; assembly: GCA_004027655.1. Lineage (NCBI taxonomy): Eukaryota > Metazoa > Chordata > Mammalia > Rodentia > Gliridae > Graphiurus > Graphiurus murinus. The sequence continues at coordinate 31,482 of PVLC010001963.1, forward strand.
CTTCTCATCAGTGCACCACAAATCAGGACCCTGATTAGGAAACAAGTGTCATCTCACCTAATCACGAAGCTGGATGCACAAACTCAGAGCAACCCAATAATGAGAGCAACCTCGATGACTTGCTCCATGATTCATAGCTCCTTTCTTCTAAGTCCACATGTCCAATCATTTTAATTCTTTCCATTTCTTAGAATCAACATACTACATTGAGTAATACTTCCTTTCTGCCACTATTGGCTTTACCTTCTTGTAGGAGTTTATGTAAATCTGTATACTAAATCAGCCCACTGGATGTAAGACCTTCTCTTGTAGGGTTCCTTTTGTGTGACATTTAAAAATAAGGATTAAATCTTGTCATGGTAGTTAGGACCTCTGTAAAGGAGCAGATAGTCTGTGTTTACTCAAATTATGGGTTTACTGAGAAGGATTTACATCAATTTGTAAGGGACAAAGGATGTTTTCACGTTGTTTTGCTTTTTTATTCTTGTTAAATAAAATGAGAAATAACTCACAATATATTTCATTATCACTTTACTCCAAAAAGTTTTGTTACCAACAATTTCATGGCTATATGAAGAAAAGGCTGTTTATAAAAAGCAAAATATGCAGCATTAGAATAATTACTGTTACCATTTCATAAGGCCCTATAACATAATTCTCAATTTAAGTGCTTATGTACATTCTGAGATGAATGTTAAACTACTCCAAAATTGAGGTAGTCTTCATCATATGGTTTAATTTTATCTAGACCACCTAGCAAACAGGTTTTCACATAGTGGGGCTTTCATGAATATGAATTATTCATATATTTGCATATATACTAAATATATGAACATATGTATATAATCTGTCTCTTATTTATATTTAATATTCTCTTCCTGTGATTGCCATTTTGAAAAGATTTCATTATTTTTTGCTGGGGAATGAAAACCAAAGAAAAATCATTTGGACTCTTTAAGAGACTCCTGTTAGAATTTTAAACATTGACACAATGAATTTTAAGCCGCATATTAAACACATGATTAAAAAATGCATATATTAAAATATTGTGAAAATACTTGGTAAGAGAAAAAGAACTATTGTTTAAAAAGAAAAAGACCTCATTCTCAGGACAGTAGAGTGAAATAAGGATGATAGAATATAAGCTGATACGATATAACTGTGAATTCTTTCTAGGGCAGGATTAAAACCCCTCCTTTTACATATTTTGATGCTATAAATATAGTTTATTTCCTTATAACTTTAGAATTCCTTATAATTCTTTCACATGGTGTCAGAACAGTCTCTTGCACAGTTTTATGTGGTGCTCTTCAGTCTAGACAGGCATGATTTGCTTTGATATTGAAAGGTGAAGGGGCAAACCCCAGAAGGCTCCCTCATGAATTTCCCAGACAGGCCTCTTTAACTCAGTTGCTGGTTGGACATGCCAACTCAAATAAGTGTGCGAGCAATAAAATCAGCTGTCCAACCAGAAGAGACTAGAATGCTGGCTTCATCTCAGCCATATATCAACCATGATTGTTTAAAACAGTGGAAGTAATTCCAGAGAGAGATAGAACTGTAATATCTTGTTTGCATCTAACATTAGACTTCAGGACATGCCTGGAAAGGCTTAAGTTGGAATGAGTCCTCTGAACAATGTCTCTGTGCCATGTCCTGTGGAGAGACTGACTCAGCATGCTGTCTTCGTGTTTGCACATTCTCAATTGTGGCTGTTATCCAGCTATCCTCCACTGTAATTACTTTTTTTCTAGCTTATTCTCAAATCTGTATCATACAGTATAAATCTCCTACTTCCTATTGCACATCCTCCATCTGCCTCTTGGTGACTCCCATACCAAGGACACGGTTTTATACAGACGCAGAGCACTAGAAACCATTGCCAATGCTTTCAGAAATGAACACTCCTCGCCATGATTTCCCGGACTGCTTTCTTATTTAGACAGGCATCATTTGTGTTGTCTACTTAACACCTAAAACTGCATTCTGTACTATACATTTTGTTTCTTTTAGTCCCCAAAGTAAATTATCTTTGTCTTATTTTTCCTCCTTTGGTAAAGAGTCGGAGGAGATAGTGTAAGGAAACCAAGCAGAAGAGTAAGTCAAAATCTTCCACACTCAACATTTTTAAAACATAGATTATTAAGCACAAAATGCTAATTACATTGCTCTGCTTATGAGAGATGGCAAGGAGGAAAAGGAATCAAGATATCATTAAGCACTAGTAATTACAGATGAGATGATATTAGTTGAAAACAATTCCACTGTACTAAAATGGTAAAGTAAAAAATAAAGAAGCTCAGTGCTGCTATTATTTGACACATTTAACCACTAAAGAAAACAGTTTGACCCCTTCTTCAGAAGAAACCTAGAGGCAATCTCTTGGATTTTTACAATCTATTTTTTAAAATTTAAAGTTGATACAGTACCATAAGTGTATGTTTACTAATCAGAGAATAGTAAAATCTTCCTGGTATAGACAGAAACTAAAAAGAATTCATTGCAGTTTTTTTTGCCATAAAATATGTGATATTTTTAGTGCTTTACCAGTATAAAGTGATGAAATTTATATTGTATATTCAACCTGTTCTCCTCCATTTTCATGGTGTTCACAGCAACACTTCAATTCTCATTTCTTACCTCCTTGATTTCTGTCCATTTTCTTACCTTCTGCATACTATCCTCTATTGCCTCATAATGTCTTCAACTTTACACCCAAGCCATCTAAACATACTTACTCATCCAGTATAATTTTGAAAGTTTATTAGTCATGCTAAATTAATCTTAACCTACAGTGCAGAATACATGTTCTTGTGCCTCTGAAATGTATTTGTTCATTTTAAGGTGTTTCAAGGAATAAATTATATTGCTGGATAATGCAACATAACAATTTCATGCCTCATTGTGCTTTTTATACTGATTGAACTTGAATGCTAAGGGAGAGGTTTTGAAAGTTAACAGCCTCAGAGCTTCAAACCCAGTGAATTCATATTATTTTTCAAACTAACATGATGGGTCCTACAGAACTGACAGGGAAAAAGCATGGGGTCATTTCCAGAAAGTAGCATTTCAGTTTCTCTAAACCTTCTTCATCATTAAAAAATAAAATTCTTCTTTTCATGTAATACAATAGTTTTTCAGTAGGACAGGAGAAAATAAAAATTTCTCAGTTTTTTTGAAATGATATTGGTGTATTTCATAATTTACCTGATTCTTGTCCCTTAATGTGTAATATAATTATAGACCTAAAATTTTAATAATCCCTCAATAAATATATAAATTTATGATGATGGAGGTGACTATTTCCTTTGACAAGTCATGAGATGAGTGTCATGAAAGAATTATCAGATCAAGCTAAAGCTTTGTGATGATATATTATTTTTATGAAATATGATGAAGTATGATTTTATTGCTCTATTTTTATTTTCTATTGGTGCATTGTAATTATATAACATAATGAGGCTCATATTTTTAATGGAGATGTCTACTCTTGAACAGAGCCAGAGGTTTACTGATTAATACAATTGCAAAGAAGTGATGTTTATAAAATACTTTGCATGGTATTAGTTCATATGGGGGAACAGAGGTAATTGAATTTTTAGATAATCTTCACACTTCCTTTTACCTACTGATCTCGAGAGTGTGAATATTATGCCATATTTACTGTCTTCTAACTTTAAATATAAATCTAATGATAGAAAAGTCATTTTTATTTAGTTTTTAGGATTAACAATTAATTTAAATTTATAAGAAGACATATTTATTGAGCGTCTAATACATGCTTCTTGTTCTATGAAGGTATAATTTTGAAGAAGATATTCATTCTAATTCCTAATAGAGGTTACAACTTAGTGGTTTTGAATTTGTACTATTTCTTTATTATTCCAAGGCAGTAGCTAGTCCAATCTCTGCTAGCCCATAGTTATCTTCTAAAGAGAGGAGTCGTCTACTGCTGTTGCACAGAATTTTCGCTTTGGAAAGTGATATACTTGTGAATGTTGCCCATATCTCCATTCTCAGGCTACCCCATAGAACAACTCAACTTGGGCTACTCGAATCAAATTTGGTTGATTCAGTTTGGGCTTTATTTTTCCTTATGTTCATTTGCATATGAGGAAAAGGAGGCAACTTCTTGAAGAAAACAAAATTGCATGTGTATATTTCTTTTCACTGTATTTCCTTCCATTCCAACTGCATATGAGTTCTTTTCCCAGTTCTCTTTTGCATGGCTGGTGAAAGAGTATACCACCAACAAGTGAGAAAACAGAAGTACTGTGTTCTGTCTTTGCTATCTTTGACAGGTTTTGTAGCATTCCTTTGGGTTTTTTATAGTTTGGTTTAGGTCTAATTGACATAAAGTAAATTGCATTTGTTTAAATATATACCTTGATGTATTTTGGCACATGTATATATCCATAAATCTAATGTCATAGTTCAGTCAATAAACATATCAATAACCTCAAAATGTTATTTAGCATTCTTCTTTGATCATAAAACCTTTGTAATGTTGTAGTTAAAGTAAATAAAATATACTTAGAGAATATAGGTAGGAGTAGATGGGTTTGTGTTAGATGTTTACCCCCACTTTGTATTAAGTAAATATTAATGAATAAAGTTCTCACCATTTTATGGTGTCTACTCCTTTTCCCCAATTAGTAAAATCTTTTCTGATGACTATAAGCCTAAAAGTTCCAGGTCTATGCACTACAAAAATTGGCTAAGCTAGGTGGGGAGGAGAGAGGTGGACATTTTGAATTGTCTGGGGAGTTGATAGTACCTACCGACACCAGCCATAGGGCTGGATGACAGCTGAATAAATGTTTGTGTGTGGTTATGGAGGACAGGGTTCATGAAGGGCATCAATTTCACTACTAGAAGTGAATCTGAACTTCATCAACATATTATACCAAGGGATGGGTTTTTCAAAATTTTGATGGTAAGGAAATCAATATGTAATGGAACAAGATGATGCAGACACCCTTAGCTACCAAAAGGAAGCTGTGTTTACTTGAATCCACATGAAGGCAGTTAGTGTGTAGTTCTGTAGATGTTCACAGTAAAAATGTCTGAGACTCATCATTTCTGGAAGAATAAAGTGTGAACATGTACTTGTGTAGGAGAAAAATAAAAATAAACTATTTTAAGAATTCACTTGTATATAAGGAAATTAATGTTTGTGAAAAAGAAATGAATAAGAATTATATTACATGTTTTTCAGAGTTAGGGGGAATTCCATTCCTGACTATAACTGTTCTCTATTTAAAAACTGCAAATGAGTAGATTAGATTATTTTTAAATTCAATATTGCTAGGTTTCTAATTGTTAAATACACATGTTTAAATCATTTTTAAATAACTTTTAAACAACAGATGAGTCAAAGCAATATAAGTTTGTCCAAGTGGAATTTTTGAAATTTGCTTAAAACACAGTATGCAATTGAATGACCCACAATCCCAACACTTGCTGGCTTATAAAATTATAATTGTTTTCAGCTGTGAATATCATAGCTGTGCCATAGTCTATTTTTTTTTTTGCTTTAAAATAGTATAATACATAATATTAAGCCGGGCGTGGTGGCGCACGCTTGTAATCCCAGTACTTGGGAAGCTGAGACAGGAGGATCCGGGTTCCTGGCCAGCCTCAGCTACTTAGTGAGGCTCTCTGCAACTTAGTAGGTCCCTTTTTCAAAATAAATAATAAAAATAGGACTAGGGGTGTGGCTCGGAGGTAGAATGCCCCTGGGTTCAATCCCCAGTACCAAAAATAAATAAATAAGTACTAAATAAAAATAAAAAATAAAAAATAGAGCTGGAGGTGTAGCTTGGAGGTAGAATGTCCCTGGGCTCATTCCCCAGTGCCACAAAAACAAAACAAAACAAACAAACAAACAAAAAACCCATAATATTATAGACAGTATAGCTGGAAGAATTTAATTCTTTTGAAAATAACTGAAATGGTGTTAGGTCAAACAATAAAAAAGTACCATTTAGGTAGGTCAATATGGGTGATTTTATATGGTTTACCGTAATATTTTAGATTCTTTTTGTATCTGAGACTAGGATCTACTTCTACAATAGCACATTTTGCAAATGTTTCTTTTTTTTATCCTCAATTTGTTTTCATTTTTTTATTGGTGCCATTGTAATCATACATCTTTGTTAGGTACAAGCTGGTAAAGACATACATGCACACATTTCTCATTTAACCCTTCCCCAATTTCCAATTCCCATCCCACTCCCTCACCCTCCCTCCTTTTCAAGTTCAGTCTAGTGATTGATTTTTAGTTTTTGTAAATTTCTCTGCTACTTTTAAAGAAAAGACTCGTGAACAAATCCAGTGACATTTATGTTCATCTATAGCCATTAACTGCATTTAGGTCAGCTTTTCCAAGACACTGAAATTATACATATACATGTTTGATTTAGCCCTTTTTTGTGGTACTGGGGATTGAACTCAGGGGCATTCTACCTCTACATCTGAGATTTAGCCCTATTTTTTAAAAGATATTTCTATTTTTGTTAGTTTCTGTCTCCATTGAGTAACATGTCTTACATATGAACTAAGATGAGATTTCCACAGGAAGCTTGTTACATGTGAATTATTTAACCATGTATAGTTATGCTGGAGGAGGGGGGACAAAGAACTGTTTGTTATTTAGAAATAATCTGTACTGAATACTAAATGCATAATTTTGAGACCATATTATGTTTTTATATGTCTTATTATAAAACTTATAGTAATTCTATGAGGTTTATCATAAAATGGGTATTTTAAATAGAAGGATCTAAAACTCACCAAGGCTGAGCCAGGTACAGTGATGTACCCCTGTAATCTCTGTACTGGGAAGGCTGAAACAGGAGGATTGCAGGTTCTAGGACATTTTTAACAATTTAGCAAGAACATGTTTCAAAATAAAAAATAAAAAGGTCTATGGATAAAGCTCAGAGATAGAATGCCTCTGGATTCAATCTCTAGTACCCACAAAAATAAATAAATAAAAAATAAAATCCACCAATACTGAAGAATTTGCTAACATAGCTACAAAGCTCAGTTTAATTCCCAAATATGTGATCCCTTCCATGCTTTAAACTCTTTATGCTCCCATTAGTTTTTATCTTTCTGGTAGATTTTACATATCAGTTTAAGTAGAGTAATGGTAGATTAATTTATTATAATGAAAAACATGAGTTATCTGAAAAGAATATCTGTTTTCTGGGCAAAATAAATTTGGTTGATAATTCTAAGTATGGAAAATAATTTTTACCAAAGGAACATAAAGAGAGCCATTCATTAGAAGAATCCTTTCTTCATCATGAAACTCTTAGTTATACATCTTCTGGTGATAGGAAGCTCATAGCTCCTCTTTTTACATAGGCAAAGTACTCTTTTTTTGTTTTTGTTTTTGTTTTTGGTTTTTTTTCTTTTTTTTGCGGTACTGGGGATTGAACTCAGGGGCATTCTACCTCCGAGCTATACCCTCAGCCCTATTTTTTATTCTTTATTTTTGAAACCGAGTCTCACTAAGTTGCGGAGTGCCTCACTAGGTGGCTGAGGCTGGCCGCGAACCCAGACCCTCAGGTCTCAGCCTCCCGAATGCTGGGATTACAAGCGTAAGCCACCACGCCCGGCTGGCAAAGTACTCTTAACTTGCATTTAATGATATGTAATTTAGTGGACCCCAATTCCTAAACAATGTGTGAAATATATCTACTTCTGTAACTCAGAGGGGAATTATCCTATCATTTTCTTTATTTAAGCTGTTTTATTTTTTATTGGTGCATTGTAATCATAATCTTTGTTAGGTACAAGCTGGTAGAGGCATACATGCACACACACATCTTTCATTTAACACTTCCCTAATTCCCGCCCCATTCCCTCTTGCTTCCCTCCTTCTCATGTTTGGTTTAGTGATTGACTTTGATATGTTTGTGAATGTGCATCATGTGCATTCGGGTGTTTTCCCTCTCCCCCACCTCCCCTCCCATGACCTTCAGGTAGGTCGCCTTCTTTGCTCGTTGAAGGTTGAGGACTAATATCTATAGTATGCAGAGAACTCAAGAAACTCACCACTAAGAAAACAGATATTCACATTTTCTTATTGAGTCCTTCCCTTCCTCAGATGCTGGCCATTGCTCTGGGAACAAGAAACATTCTGCTTCAGCTACTGAGCTGGAAAATCTTTGTTTTCCTTTATGAATTACACTTCAACTGTAAGCTCATTTTTCCCTAAGGATCTTGAAACCCATAATGGGAGAGAACTCTTTTTTCAACATCTCTGAAGGCATATGTCTTTATTGATGGCACTCAGCTGCTGCAGGGCAAAATTCCAAATTCCAGCATGCTAAGAAATGAGCAATCCACAAGGCAAAAATGATTTGGCAGTGATGAAATCCCTCAGGGAAAATTTTTGTCTGCTGTGAAGTTGTTCCACCAAAGATCATTAAATTCTACAATACAGACTGTGCTGTGCTCTAACACTGAATTAGATTTAACATATTTCATGAATGTTTAATATAGCTCCAAACAAACACAACATAGGAATTTAGTATAGAGAGGAAACAGTGGAGGGTCCTGAAAAGAAAAAAAATACTTATCAGAGGTAAAAGTTTAAATTATGAAGGCTTAAAATATTATTACTGGCACATACAAACTATTCTTCTAAACAGAAGAATGCAGTTTTTCCAAGTACACATATAACAATATTCAGAAAATACCATGTATTATGCCACAAGGCAAGCTTCAATAAATTAAAAGATTTAAATCATACCAAAACTAAAAATCGATAAAGGAAACTGGAAAATTCACAAATGTGTGGAAATTGAACAACGTATTCTTAAATAGCCAATGAATTAAAAGTACATAACAAACGAAATGAAAAATACTTCAGCACAAATGAAAACACAATATACAAAAAATAGGAACCAGTGAAAGCAGTCTTTTGAGGAAAATTTGTAGCTAAAAACAAATCTTAACAGAAGGAAGATACCAAATCAATAATTGACTTTGTACCATAAACAAATGGGACAATCAGAGAAAACAAAAATACAAACTAACATGAGGAAATAAAAATTTGAGTGAGGATACAAAAAGCAGAGAATTAAAAAACAATAGAGAAAACCAAGAAAATTAAAAGTTGATTCATTGCAAATATCAACAAAATTAATGTTTGGTTATATTCACTAAGAAACAAAGAGAAAATTACTAAATTCTCTAAAATCAGAAAATTATTAAATCAGAAAAATAACTTGTTAACAAGAGCTGGGTGGAAAGTCAAGAGAGGATTTGTATTTAGTGAGTATAGAGTTTCACTTCTGTAAAATGAAACTGTTGTAGAGAAACTATTGTAGATGAAACTGTTGTTGTATAAAGATGTGAATATAATTAACAGTACTGACCTGTAAATTCAAAAGTAGTTAGGATGACATGACATGGTGGCACACACCTGTAATCCCAGCACTTGGGATGATGAGATAGGAGAATCACAGGTTCTAGGCCAGCCTCAGAAATTTAGCAAGACTCTCAGCAACCTGGTGAGACTGTTTCAAAACAAAAAATAAAAAAGGGCCAGAAGTATAGCTCAGAGTTAGAATGTCAATGTCCCTGGGTTCAATCCCCAGTACCACATAAAAAAGTAGTTAGGATAGTAAACTTTATTTTATTTTTTTAACCACAAAGTCAACAAAGAAAAAATATAGAGGCAAGCCAGGCATAGTGGCACACACCTTTAATCCCAGGGCTGGTGGTGCAGCTCAGTGGCTGAGTGCCTCTGAGTTCAATCCCTGGTACCACAAAATAAACAAATAAATAATGGTATCAAATATGATACCAAACAGTGTGTGTGTGTGTGTGTGTGTGTGTGTGTGTGTGTGTGTGTAGTGGTGGTGACAATGCAATATCTGAAATGACTATAGACAGAGAATTGGAAACGTGTGGAATAATCCCTAAGTGCAGAATGCTAAGGTGTTTATTCCATAAACAATCAGTTTTCCAGCAGTAGTGTGAAGCACTTTTGCATATTATTTCATTTAATCTTACCAATTATGAGCTTATGTTTATTATTTGCATATTATAGAAGAGGAAATAAAGACATTGAAGATCACACAACTAATAAAAGACAGCCCTGAGATGGTAGATTTTAGAGTTTATGAGGAGGTTGCATACAGAGCAGAGGGCATGAGATATTTTTATATCTAACTAAGTTCTGGGAATGGTGATTCTGAGTCCAGTACAGCTGAGACTGCCCCATGAGCTTAAGGTGATGTGTTATGGTGAGACAAAAAGATGTATTATGTCCTTAGGGCTAACAATGCAGAGATGCATGGAGCCTTTAAAGAATTGGCATTTGGATAAGCCAAGGTCATGGGGAGAGTTTCAACTTTCATATGTCAAGACCATTTTCCTATTTGTCATATACCGTTTCCAAAGGTTAAAAATTTTAAATGTAGCTCTAGTGAGCCGGGCGTGGTGGCGCACGCTTGTAATCCCAGCATTCAGGAGGCTGAGACCTGAGGATCTGGGTTCCAGGCCAGCCTCAGCTACGTAGTGAGGCACTCCGCAAATTAGTGAGACTCGGTTTCAAAATAAAGAATCCATTTCCCTGCAAAGAACATGATCTTGTTCTTCTTTATGGCTGAGTATTGCACGAATTACTACAATAAAAAATTAAAAAAAAAAAAAAACTGAAAAAAAAAAAAAGAATACAAAATAGGACTGGGGGTATAGCTCGGAGGTAGAATGCCCCTGAGTTCAACCCCCAGTACCGAAAAAAAAAAAAAAATGTAGCTTTAGTGTGGTAACTAGGGGTGGTGGTATCTCTGGCATGGCAAGGAACAAAATGCAGAAAAATAAGGGATGTTATGGAGAGACAAAAATATTTCTAGGAAGTCCATAGGTATCAGAACCTTTGCATATTTTATTTCATTTAATCCACAAAATAAAAACAAAAAAGATAGGTATAAAAGAATGCCTTATGAAATAAGTATTATTACCATCATTGATAATTTTAAAAAGTTTACATTATCTAATAAATGTTTAGAAATTTCTCCAATTCCAAAGTGATAGTAGGTGATGAAGTCAGAATTGGCCTCTGAAAAATGAGCAACGGAGCCGGGCGTGGTGGCGCACGCTTGTAATCCTAGCACTCGGGAGGCTGAGACCTGAGGATC